>WNNJ02003210.1:0-34354 GCA_012934845.2 Pomphorhynchus laevis
ATGATTTAAATGTAAATCCAACATATGAACGTAGTGAGTTAAGTTTAGAAACAATTATTACAAGTCACTGTTCTATAATGGATAAAAAGGGTATAAAGGTTGAATTAGATAATAAAACTATACCTATATTATATTGGAATCCAAAATTACATAAAAATCTAATAAAACCTAGGTTCATATGTAGTGCGTTTAAATGTACATTAAAACCACTTTCTGTCTATATGAATAAAATACTTAAAGTAATTAAAGCACACTTTAAAAAATATTGCAAGGTAATCGAAATTAATACTGGTATAAAACACTATTTCAGTATTAATTCTACAAAAGAATTTTTAGAACAGACAAAAGGAATAAATTTTAAAAATATAAATACATACGATTTTAGTACGCTTTAATCCTTAAATATTTGATAAGTCAAAATTATTTAAATGTAGGTACACGTTATTTAAAGGTTGGTAGATTACCTACCTTTAAAAGGTAATCCAATAAGTGGTAATTGTAGCTGACTTGTTTTTAGAGTATGAATTTGTTCATAACTGTTTAAAACAAATCTTGGATTATATAAAGATACGAAATATATGTTTCGATATATTGATGATATATGTGTATTTAATTCTAATAATTTTTATTCAATTAGTGAGCACATTTATCCAGAAAGCCTTATTCTTAATAAAACCAATATTAATGATAAAGAAGGTATATATCTTGATATGAACATTAAATTAACATTAACTAAAACTACTATTAATTTATATCGTAAAGATGACATATTTAAATTTACAAGAAACATATTTTTGCATGAGCATTCATGCATACCATATAATATAAAATATAATACATTAAATAATGAAATTTTAAGAATTGCAACAATATGTAATGATATTGGCTTTCTTCAAAATCATTTAAATAATTTAATAGATACATATTTTAAACTAGGTTACTATAAAAATAACATCAAGCAGAAAATAGTAAAATATATAAATCAACACAATAATATAAAGAATAAATTTAAACTCTTAAGTGGCAAATTTTTATGGATGGAATAATAAATAATATACTTTGTATTAGAATAAGATACTAGATAGTTTTATCAGAGGAAATACATCATTAGCATGTATTTGGCCCCGCTGCTATGTTGGGTAGAAGAGTTAGGGGCCGAAACCTGATAGCATAGCAGTTCCTCCTGATGACCTCTAATTCTTATTCTGATACAACGTCTGTTATTTATTAGTCAATTCATAAAAATGACGTTTATTTTAAATTTTATTTTTTATTTTTATTTTTATTTTTTTAACTTGATTTAAATTATAGAAAATCTAAAAACAATTATTAATTTTATTATTTAATTATTAAAGTTTGATAAAGTTTATAGAAACTAAACACATTGACTACATTTTCTCTTTTATCTATTTTCTTTACTCTTCTTCCGGAATCAGGGACCACTCGTTAATATAAACAAATGAATTCAATGGAAAATACTAATGTTTTAATAAATTAACAATTAAAAATTAATTATAAAGAATAAATTTAAACTCTTAAGTGGCAAATTATTATGGATGGATAATAAATAATTATAAATAATTTAAATAAGTTTGGTGATAAGGGAAGCATATAAAGAAAGTAAAAATAAACACTATTTTTAATTTAAATCGTAAATATGACATATTTAAATTTACAAGAAACATATTTTTGCATGAGCATTCATGAATACCATATAATATAAAATATAATACATTAAATAATGAAATTTTAAGAATTGAAACAATATGTAACGGTATTGGCTTTCTTCAAAATCATTTAAATAATTTAATAGATACATATTTTAATCAAATTTTTGCATCAAACCGAAATCAACAAAATATAACAAAGTAGTCGGGAGATATTGATTTAAAATCAAAAGTTAGCATCCAGAGTCGAAGCTGTGTTTCTACAAGCAATGTCGAAACAGCATTCCCAAAAGTTGGAATTTTTATTTTAGTACGTTTAATTTCTTCAATACTATTGTCAGTAATACTATTGTCAGTAATATTTTCCTTTTGCGTTTATACAATGGGATATTTTATCATTCGTAAGCTTGTCAAAGCTGCAATTAGCAGTACTTTATCATTTTTTTAAATGTCAGGTAACATGAAGTCATTAATTATTAAGAGTCGCACTGTGATTTTAAATAATTAAAAAATTACTTCATAATTGGTTTTTCGCTTCGAAGTACACAGTCACTTGATTCCAAGTAAATCACTGCATAGGTTCACTTGCAAGATTTTAACTTCTTTATCGCCCTTCAACTTATAAACATTATGAACGGACATTTTTATTCCCATCGTCAAATCATGTACTCTTTGCTTCGTCTAGTCAAAAGTATGATTAATATTTTTTTATCAAAATATCAACTAATGTCAAAATCAAGGTTTCTTGGCGCAAAGAACAATAAATGTCAATATTTGGAATCGATCTGCGTATATTCGATTCTCAAATTAACTTACAAATGGTGTGATCTGCAAAAGATATATGCAAAAGATATCTGCATAATATATTTAATATTTTTTTATTTAGTATTTAATTATCTATAAATAAAACTAATGTTGACGTTATATTAATAAGAAATAATTTCAATACAACTTTTAGAGGTTTACTAAGGATTAAGTACTGGAGGCTAAGCGTCTGTGGTAGGCACATTCCGGTGTAAACTTCCCGACGAAGGTTGTAAAACAGTATGCAGATTTAAACTTTCCTGTTCGTGTTAATTAAAAAAGTTGTATGAAATTCTTTCTTATTAATATAACGTCACTAGTAGTTTTATTCATATAGCCACTATATGTGGAGTGACGAATCTTTACTTCTGCGCTAGAACTTTGCTCATTTTGCTAGTGCATTGTGCTCTAGCTGTATACAAGCGTGTTGCTTGTTCAGCAAACTTAGTAAGCTGATGAAGGAAGGAACGATAGCACACGTGCTGTCCTGTGAAGCAACTGCTAACGCATACCATACCAGATGTAAGGCTGGTCACCGGTAGAGGAGCGTGCGCTTAGTGAATTTCTTTTAGATGTTTACTAAGAATTTAGTACTGCCGAAGTTGTGTAGCTACAGGGACACACTGTAGCTACAGTGTGGCCCTGTAGCTACACAACTGTTGATGCAACAGTTTTGTAGCCATTTCATACTGTTGCTGCAACAGTTTTGTTTTACGACTGGCTTGTCACGAAGTCTATTGCCAACCCCCTCCTTTCTTAGCACGGGCTTGGGACCGGCAATAGCGGAGTTTATAAACAAATTTAATCGATTTACAAAAATCAATGCCACTTGTTGCATTTTTCGGCTTCTCTAAGATGCATTTCGGATTAAGACATCCGAGGGTAATGTATTCGATGTCGTAATTCGAAGGCCACTCGTCTAAAGTTTAGAAATATATAAAATTGTTATAAAAAATGTATAAAATGTATTTTATCATCATTTCGTCATAATGAAGTATCATTATTAAAAAAATCAAAAATAAGCAATTTAAATTGTAGTTTTGAATTTTTGAGCAAGATCATCAAGATTTCGCCAGTTGCTGTTTAACCACCATAAGAAACAAACGAACAATTTGTTCATCAAATTAACAACAATTAATGAAAGTTATTTTTCTGAACCTTAAGGAATAGAGGCCGAAACCTGATAACATAGCAATTCCTCCTATTGACATATGATCCTTATTCGATACATCGTATGTTATTTATATATAAAAATAATATGTTATTTAAATATATCTTATCAATATAATCTTATCAATTATATAAAATCTTATATTATTATTTATTATTTATAATTGTTTACTATTTATAAAATTTATTGTTTTATATAATTTACATGTAATTATTTATTAGTAAAAATCATAAACAATCTACTATTTAAAATTAAAGGTAAAATATTAAATTGTAAATTGTTTCAATAATAACAACTTTGTTTTATCAAAATAATAAATAATAAATAATAAAAAAATTCTATTGTTGACATATGCGAATGAATATCAGATATAATCACTACTATATTCGGTACACATTTTTCTATTTAATGTACTATCATTTATTTATTAGTCTCCAAGTTGTTTAATATTATATCGTTCAAAATCAGAATAAAACGTTTAATTTGTTATTGCCAAAATTAAGCAAAATTACAAAACGATTTATCTAAAGACATTTAAAGGTACAATAAAGATAACAAACAAAAAATTTTGAATGTATAAATAATCTAATTATTTGCATCTTTACTTTGAAGATTTCTTAAGTGTAGACAGCAAAATATTCTCTTTTATTCGTAAAAGTTAGATTACTTTTAAATTTAAGAATTACCAATATATGATACAATTTGATAAATAAGCGAAATCTGTGAATTTAAATTTTTTAATAAACAAATCATTGCAATTATATTCTGTAAAATATATTTGTTAGTAGCTGAAATTTATGAGGGTAACAGAAGACGTTTTGTTAAAATATAGAAATATATTTTTTGATATATTTCCAAGTATATAGGCATTGGCAAATGAAATCAAAAAGTTATCGTTCAAATAAAACTGCAAGTCTGTCGATAGTTGAATCTGATCTAATTCCAATAGTTGAAAGTACAAGGATAGAACGCAACATTAAATCGATTGATAAACAGGCAAAGTTAAGGATGATGTTCTCTCCAATAAAGCGAATTATTAAGAAATGCTATAAATTTGCGTCTAAAAACGTTGCAGAAAAGAAGAAATCAAATCAACTGAAGACTGCATCTTGGACAACTGGGTATTTAAAAACATCACTAAGAACTTATCCGCTCCTTTATAACACTAATAAACCAATTCACTTAGAGAATGACTATACCTTGTACAAATACACTATTAATTGTAGTTTTGATCGTATCTTATTTAATTAATAATTCGCTATTAATTGTAATTCTAATTGTGTCCGATGCATTGCTTAGTTAAAGAAAAAATTAAAATACTGCATTTAAAAACGTTATTTAAAATAATAATTGAAAATTGCATTTCTATTGAATTAAAAAATGCAGTTGTAACGTGTTTTAAAAAATTAAATATATATAAATCATCAAAATATTACTACAAATGAATTTAAACTCCAAATAATTTTTAAAGGTATATTGTAAAAAATATACTATGTGTTATAATATTACGAAAGATGAAAAATTAAATAATTTCATTATATTAAAATTAAATAATTTCAAACACTTTCAAAAATAAATAGGGTCAAACTACTTCTTTGTTAAATTTGTAAATTTAATGGAAGAATGTATATCGTTATTTGATAAATATATACAATTAATATTTTGTTATCAAAACTGATAACATAATCAGGATTGTAATGCCTTCAGTAAATTATGCCATTTCCATCTTTTTGAATAAAATGATAGAAATGATTTTTTGTTTATTGGATTTTTCCTTCGATAAATTTATTTTTAAACAAAGAGCATCATCAAAATTTTGTTATAACAGCACGTTATAGAAAACAAAAATCAAAATCTTAGAAAAAGTAGATAAGAGAAATAAAAAATTAATTTGATATCAGGGTGTCAGCATAAGGAAAGAAATTCAACAGTGAAATTGTCGCAAATAACAAAGTCACCATTTCGAACTAGTTGGTTCTCATCAGTAGCCTGTACTGCCACAACTGGATTGAAGTTAGGAGAAAGGCTATATGGTGATTTGAAGCAACGAAAGTGCCTTGTTCCATTGCAAAGACTGGGGTTTGCGATTGCAAGTATTCATCCGTCTGTATTAAGCGCTGGAGAACCAAGCGCGTTGTGCAACAAGATACACACCAGTTGGCTACTGGATAATACAATGCTGCACTACGATGCACTGTTGATTTGCATCACTATCAATAAATTTCCTCAAATGGAAATACTATTGTTCGTGGAATCATTTGATATCAGGGTGTCAGCACCACGAAAGAAATTCAACAGTGAAATTGTCGCAAATGACAAAGTCACCATTTCGAACTAGTTGGTTCCCATCAGTAGCCTGTACTCCCACAACTGAATTGCGTTGTGCAACAAGATGCACACCAGTTGGCTACTGGATAATACAATGTTGCACTACGATGCGCTGCTGTTATGCATCACTATCAATAAATTTATTCAAATAGAAATATTATTCGTGGAATCATTCGATATCAGGGTGTCAGCACCACGACTTCAATCCAGTTGTGAGGAGTACAGGCTACTGATGAGAACCAACTAGTTCGAAATGGTGACTTTGTCATTTGCGACAATTTCACTGTTGAATTTCTTTCATGGTGCTGACACCCTGATATCAAATGATTCCACGAACAATACTACTTCCCTCCATTGTATGTCGGTATTTTCGTTCTTTAACGCCGATTGCATACTCTTCCGCTGCGTAAGTAGCCTCCGTGCTTGATTTATTCAAGTATGATGACTGCTGAGGGTTTGTAACATCGAAATCAATTGCTTCGGGTGGGTCTCCATGTTGGAGGATATCAGCTGGCCGTTCTCTTAAACCCTTGACAAGATTCCAAACTTCACGCTCAACATGTAAATCTGCTGACTCGGCCGCATGGAATACTGTGTCTCTTACTCCGTTATGACGTATCTCTGGGTATCCTCCGAATTGACAGGTAAGGCCGTGAAATCCGTAATCGTCAGCATCTTTAAGGCATCGTATGCATTTATATGGTTTTTTGATATTAGAATTCCCAGTCACATATTTATAAAGATACTAAATTCCGCAGGAGGCATGTTCAGCGAGTTTATTTTTGAGGGTGTAGCCTTCAACCGTGTGTTCGCGTGAGGACAACCTACCGCTATTAGTCGTGATTTGTCAAAAAAGGATGATGTTTCAATTAGACGAGAGCGCAACACTTGATTAATTTTCGTTCCTAATTCAACTTGTGATAAGATTGCTGAGCGAGCACTGTTATCCATAATGAGTTCTTTCGGTTAGTGGCGTGTTAACGTCTAAAAAGTTTGTGAATATCCCAGGAAAGAAGATGAATCCATACCCAAGATGCTCGCAACATTGGCGATGCTGGCTACATACGCAACAGTAGCATGAACTAGACAACTTCGCATTCCAAGTCCGCCAATCCGCAATGGAAGGTTTGCTTGAACTTGTGCGTGAATCTAGTCTAATCCCTATCACTTAGTTAAGGACGTTGGTTACGACTTTATCAAACTATTAAAGCAGAGTGTATAGAAGACGGATCGATTGTTCGCATTAAATGGTTTATACGGGGGGGGCTGAGGCGCAGTGTCGCGAAAGTAGGTAAACAATCTGCGGATCGTGAATTTCTGATCGCAAGTCACGATCCCTCATTAATCCCGGCAGAATCATATATTCAAGATGATAAGCAATGAATTCAGACTTCCGATTGGTGAACCAAGTAGAACGAAATTCGTGGTTTCTTTCAAGGCCATATATTCCGAGAAATGCGATTGTACAAATTGAATAGCTTCCCGTTGTCCTATTATCTCAGTTTTCCGCCAATTGAGTTACAAATTAAAACTACCAAAAGCACTAGATAAGTAGGACAATACTTTGATAATGGACTGTACCGACCCACCGATTAATCCATCGTCCAAGTACCATTTATTAAACTTAATACAAGCAATTGAATTTATACTCTCTATGGTCTGTTGAATTAAAAGCGAGAACAAGGCGGGTCCAATAGGGTCACCTTGTTAGACTCCGCATGCTGAATTTAAGGATTCCTGATCTATAATACGTAAATGCGAAGGTCGTTCATAGCACCAACGTACCCACGCTGAGCACTCTGAAAATTGACAATTAACGGCTTGAATAATTACACCACGACTTAGTGAATTAAAGGCATTGCGTACGTCAACCTTTAGCCACACCCAATTTAAATTATTAATTTGCTCGTGATATTTGAGTTTTGCCTCATCATGAATGATGAGTTCCATGCCGTTCGAAGTCGACAACCCGATCTGATGAGGGTTAAGAGTGGTGGAAAATTCTTTTCACGACCTCTGACATATACATTTTGAACACAGACGACGGAGCGTTTTACCAACTGCAATTGGTTGGATCCCTCCACATTGCTTGTTTAGCGCGATCAGGTCGGTACCAGCAAGGAAGTCGGATAACTCTTGAGGCGCTAGCCACCTATCAACTGATTTACAAGGTTCGTGAGACGCGATAGAAGGTTTACATGATCAGCCGATATCATGTTCTGTAAATGTTCATGGCGCAAACCCAAACATCTAAGAGATGTAGATTTGGGAAAAGAGAATATAGAAGCCATGACTGCCTCAGAATCTACTGATATTGATAGGGACCTTGGTGGCATCTTATTAATCATAGTACCAGTTACCGGATGCAGAATATCTAGCTTATTTCTTACCAGCGGTGTAGATGCGCAAATTCCATCAGATGTGAGTCTAGTTTACTATTTGTGCTTAACATTCTGGATGTAAGCTTTAGGTTTTTCTTTAACATATCATTAAAATTGTCAAGTATTTAAATCTTCAAGATATTGATGCTGTGTCAAAACAGATAAGATATTCTATATTTTAAATAATATTAAAAATATAAATTTCTATCTTTTTGATATATCCTTTTCAATATGCTAGAACAAAAAAGGTTGTTTATTCAAAAAGTTAAATGCAATATGTTGTCTTGGCTTTACCCGATATTCATTAAGTGAAAAAGCCAAATCGTGATTAAATTTATTCCGAAAGCAATCCTACGCGATATTTCGAATTGTTGACAACAATAACAATGGTAAACTCACCACTGATCGGAAGAGTTTTCGTTGTTGAGTGCCGTAAGATCCGGCAGTTGTACGGAGACTGTGAAAGAGGCATCAACCTCCGAAGCGAACTAGCCTTTATGTAGGAACGTGGAATGAAATAAGGTTTACATGTGCTTTGTATATTTGGAAAAGGCGTTCGATCGAATTCCGCGACAGATGTTGTGAGAGTTGGTACTAAGAGAATATTGAGTAACACCATAAAAGTCTTGTTTACTTTTATTTTTCTTGTCAAGAAATTGTTGTTGGCAACATTCAAAATTCTTGTCGAATAAAACTTGCTGACTTATTTCATCTTCAATAATGAAATAACAAAGTTTAAATTTAAGTAAGTTTTTTGAATATCTGATTATATCAATAACTATAGAAGTATCAAGCATAATATCTTGACTAAACGATTTATTTCATTTCAGTAATTTCATACAAATTAAATTGTTTGATATAAATTAGTTAATAGTATTTAAATTAGTTAAATTAGCATTTGATAATGTGAGATGAACTTTAACAATACATTCATTTTTATTGAATGTATTGATTGGCATTTTTATTGATTGGCATTTTTATTAAAAAATGCCAATCTGAAATTTTATGTAAGCGTGTACAAGGTATAGTCTTTGCTCTAGGTGAATTACTTAATTACAATTTGGGTAAACTGATTTACGTTAAAGAGCAGAGTTCACAAAATATCAGCGTTGATGTGATACATGCGTCGATTACAGTCTTAAAAGGAATATGTACGATCATTATAGGAACGGACAAATGGAAACTTACAAACCAGTCCATATGCAGTCTTATGAACATCAAAGATATTTATGTTCGAAACAGTAGTAAAAAATGCACGATTTTGCTTATCAATCATCTGCAATAAGAGAACAGCACGTGGATCAATAAGTTAAGTTTATCATAATTTATATCTTTAGCATGTATCATTTTCTATTTTTATAATCGGTTCCGCTCGACTTTTTGACATTCAAATATGCATTTAATATTAATTTTACCGTTTTAATATTTAGCATAATAATGCAAATACATACTTTATCGATATACATAGAGTAATATAAATAACATGGATCAATAGCTAATATTTACTAAAATATCACTTTCTCAATAATTTAATATTATGAAAAATGTCACTTCAATCATTAATTAATATAAAAATATTTCGATAATAATATCGAAATGTAAATATCTTGATATAAGTAATTTAAAATCTCACAACAATTATTTATTATTTATAATTTAATTTTTAAATATTGATTTAGCATTATTATTTTAATTTTATAAGTATATTAAATACGAATACTCAGTTAGCTGATTTTATAATGCAATTGTTTTAATTGTTGTTTAGATAATTTGAGTGAAAGTTAAAGTGTAATATACTAAATATTTGACAAGTATTTTGCAAAAATCTTAACATTTAAAGTGCGTAAATGAACATCGTATTTATACAGGACGGTGAATTGTAATAGAAAGATTATTGAAAAGGTCAGAATTGTATTTTAGATAATGATGTATCTACCTTTTGATATTTTACAATAACCAAAGGCTTATTGTAAAATATCAATAAGCTATGTTATCGGAGGGACTGCTATGTTATCAGGAGGGACTGCTATGTTATCTTAATAACATAGCAGTCCCTCCTGAAGACCTTGAATCTTAATTTGGATACATCGTATATTATTTATTAGTCAATTCACAAAAATTGACTTTTATTTTAAATTTTAATTTTAAATTTTAACTTGATGAAAATATACATTATCTAACACAAATTAAACCATCAAGTAAATATAAATATTTAAATAAAATTGAATTAACAGAATCCTTTAATATTTTGATAAATCAAAATTATTTAAAAGTAGGGGCATCTATATTTAGACAAATAAAATGTGTTTTAATGATAGGTAAAATAGCCTAATAATAGCTGACTTATTTTAAAAGTTAGTAGAATTTGAATTTGTTCATAACTGTTTAAAAATAAATCTAAATTATAAAAAGATATGAAATATATGTTTTGATATATTGATGATATATGTGTATTTAACTCTAGCAATTTTAATTCAATAAGCGAACAAATTTATCTAAAAAAGGTAAATTTTTAATTTTTAATTTTAAATTTTTATCTAAAAAAAGGTAGCCTCATTCCTAACAAAACCAATATTAATGATAAAGAAGGTGTATATCTAGATATGAACATAAAATTAACATCAATTTAAACTATTAAACTATTTAAACTATGTATATAACTAGATATAAACATCAAATTAAGATCAATTAAAACTACTATTAATTTATATCGTAAAGATGACATTTAAATTTCAAGAAACATTATAATGAAATGTTAATAATGCTGATTTTCTTCAAAGTCATTTAAATAATTTAATAGATCCATAATAATTTAATGGCAAATAAATTGAACGCAATATAATTAATTGTCATTTTTTAAAATTTTGTAAATCATACATAAATAAATATAATATTAAAAACAGACGGGTTAGCAAGATCAATATATTCTATAACGACAATTATGCATATCATGATCAACATAAATTGAGTGAACGTAATAATCATAACTGCACAGGTAAAATGTCAACTGAATATCAATTATTCGTACTTAATTTAGGACATAATTTTACACCTAAACAATGTTTGAAAGAATCAAAACTTTTTCCATCCTTAAAAGTTTTAAATATACAATCTAACAAGTTAGGGATATCAAATATTGCGAGTTTTAAACTGAAAATGAATTTAAATTGATAAATTTGAACTACAAATCAATTTTAAAATGCAATGATAAACTTGACATGCTGGGTATTATTATGAATAGGGTTAAGAAAGATTTTGAAAAGGATGATATTGTTGTTTGCATGCCAGATAAGGGAGGCTGTTTTGTTGTTTCGAATAAAACTGAATATATTTCATTGAACATTAAGTCTTAAATGATAAATTCAAAAAACTTAAGGTGATCTAACCTTTAGAAGACAATCTGAATATAACAATTTTCTTAAGAATCTATATAGAGAAGGAAAACTGAATGAAACCTTATTAAATATGTTCATTTCAAGAAACTGAAAGCATGTTTTTATGTATATTTTACAAAAATCCATAAACCTGTACACTTTGCTCGTCCAATCATAGCTACTTATAATACATATTCATATGTAGTAAGTACATAGCTAATGTGTTTCATAATAATTTAAATAATGAACATTTTTCTTACGTAAGGGGATAGTATAGTGTTCGCAAAACGTATAAAGGATGTTGAAATTTCGGGTAAAATAATGGTTTCACTTAATGTTTTCTCACTTTTCACTAATGTTCCTTTATTAGAGGCTATAATATCCCCGATGCTATTAGCATCGGGGATATTGGTCGGTACTGAGTCTGGGAAACAATTAGATGTTGACGACTGTGTCACCTTGCTAAAATTGTGTACATCAAATATTAATTTTAAATTTGAAGATCAAATGTGTGAACAAGTTGATGGCTTATCTATGGTGAATCCTCTAGCATCAGAACTTGCAGAATTATATATGAGGAATTGGGTATTGATACACCTTAAAAATATTGATGTAATTCACACATGGCTTAGGTACGTAGATGATACTTTTATTCTTTCGAAGTAACCGTGTGATCCATATCAATTCTTGAATATGTTAAATGTTTCAGATGATAATAAATGGTAAGAAATAAATAAAATTGTGTTATCGTTCCTAGATGTCACCAAATAAAGATTTTTTTCCAATAAAAATTGTGTTGTATATCGAATAACATGTGGGTTGTGATGAGGTTTATTCAGTACAAACAGGGCGAGGTTTGGCTAAACGTATAGACCAAAATAAATATGATATTAAAAAAGAAACAGGATCTGGCACTGCTATAGACAATTTCTTAAACAATAATTATAGAATATCTTTCGAGTAGTGTAATAATTTCAGTGGAAAACAGTATTTTAGAACGAAAAATACAAGAAGTATATTTTATTAATAAAAATCAAAATATATTAATGCGTAATAATAAACCGGGCTTATAACTAATATTTTATAATTAAAATTAAATGTTTTGTTTGTTAAATTTATTATTTTATGTAATGCAATTGATAAGTTTTGACTTATTTTTTTATTTTATCTTGGTTTATTTTTATTTATTTTGATTTAAATTTCATTGTGATCTCAACTATTATTTAATTCATTATGCACCTAGTAAATTTTCTGTGTTTAATTTTTTGTTTTAACAAAAAAGGAGCACATCAAGTTGTTCGATCCACTGTACTGTGGTAAACATGATTCTTGAAAGGATTTTGAACACTTTGATTTGCTGCGTAAACTATTTATATATTTTGATTAAGTTGTACATTTTAATATCCTGAGGATGATATTAGTTAGATATCGAAAATTTGACTTTTAATAAATATTTTGCAGAAAATTGTTATGGATGAATAATAAATATACTCTATATTAGAATAAGATACATCATACGATTGTTCTACTAACAAGTTATTATTGACCTGTGGACTTTGTTTTTCTGGTTATATAACCTCTGTCAGAAATACTAAATTATTGAATATATTATTAATACGACATTATTTTTCTGCTAATTTTCATGTGTTATGGATTATTTTCAACAAAATATTATTATTGCAGTACCTATACAAATTTGATAAAATACCTGAAAGCAGCGGGTATTGATGTTTAAGTACTTAAAATAAAACCAGACAAAAAATTTTAAAACTAAAATCATCAAATGTAATGGTATTGGCTTTCTTCAAAATCATTGAAATAATTTAATAGATACATATTTTAAACTAGGTTTTTATAAAAATCAAATCAAACAGAAAATAGTAAAATATATAAATCAACAAAATATTATTAAAATTAAATTTAAACTCTTAAGTGGCAAATTTTTATGGATGGAAAATAAATAATATACTTTGTATTAGAATACGATACTACATAATTAAATTTATTCAGAGAAAATACTTCATTAGCATGTATGTAACCCCGCTGCTATGTTGGGTGAGGAGTTAGGGGCCGAAACCTGATACCATATCAGTGCCTCATTATGACCTCTAATCCTTATTCTGAAACATCGTCTGTTATTTATTGGTCAATTTAACTTGATATAAATTATAAAAATCTTATATAAAAATTATTTATTATTTATAATTATTTATAATTTATTCAAATTTTATTTAGCATTATATTTAATTCAAAAATAATATAAAATACGTAGACTCAGTTAGCTGGTTATTAAATTTTTTTCTTAATATATTCCGTACATTCGTGTTGTTCAAAGATGTAAGCGTTAAATTTTTTAAATTAATCTAGCTATACAAATAATTGATTCATATTAAATAAACGCTGATCTTAATTAATTTTTATTACTGAATACCATGCTACGATTTACACTTTAGGTCGTGATATCCTCGAATCCACTATGTATTTATAACGTTAATAGTACAATTGAGATGATCAAACTTCGAATATAATTTAGATGAGAACGTGTAAAGATAAGAAATATTTTTTAATACATAATTTTTGGAGTTTAAATAGTTTAATTATAATATTGTTAGCTAATTTCAATATTTGTTAAAAATTAAAAAACAAAATGCATTCTAACAGTGCAATTTTATATAAAACCATACTATATGGTTTTATATACTGCAAACATATGAAGAAAATACTGATAAAATACAAATGAGTAATTGTATTGTAAGTTGTATTAGGATCAAAACGTAGCTAAAAGCAAAATCATTGATACAATAATTGAGTACGAGAGAACATGATAATTTATACATCTCACGCTTACAGGCAATGTTAACACTTAAAATTCAATAAGCCTGATAAATAAAAATATCAAATAAGTTTTAACAGATTTATTTGCAAAAAGATAATTTTTAATTTGATTTTTAATGAAATAAGTATTGGAGTTCTGCGAATAAAACGTTGATCGAGTAATTTAAGTACTCTGAATACATAGAAAATGTCAATTTTAAAATGTTAATTAACTAAATTATTATTCAATTAAGATGTAAATGTGAAATGTAAAACTCTTACTCACATATATATGAAAAATAAAAAATAATTTATAGAATATACTTAAAAAACAGAACTTGTTACAAAAAAGGATCAAGATATTCCTGTATATACAGAATGGGTAATACTTGTCTAATTCTATCAATGCATATATAATTTAAAAAAGAATTTAAACTCAACTTTATACGTTAATGAAACATAAAGAAATAATTTTAAATTACAAAGCTAAGGATTTATATTCCTAATTAGCTACTGTGAAGCAGAAAATTTTTATTTTCTAACATATATTGCAAACAGGACTTATTTAATAATTTTAAGAATCTATTCATGCATGAAAATTCCAAAATTTAAATATCATTTTCATCTGTACCGTCGTCTAAATTATCGTCATCTTCGTTATCATCGGCATTTGCATCCTGATATTGTTGATATTCACTGATTAGATCATTCATGTTAGATTCAGCTTCAGTAAACTCCATTTCATCCATCCCTTCACCAGTATACCAGTGCAGAAACGCCTTTCTTCTAAACATAGATGTAAAATGCTCTGAAAGACGTTTGAAAATTTCTTGAATTGATGTTGTGTTTCCAATAAACGTGGCACTCATCTTTAGGTTTTTTGGTGGAATGTCACATACAGCTGTTTTTACATTGTTCGGAATCCAATCAACAAAATAGCTGCTATTTTTAACTTGCATTTGTAGCATTTGCTCATCAACTTCTTTCATCGATACACGTCCTCGAAACATGGCAGCTACTGTTAGGTATCGTCCGTTTCTTGGATCACAAGCTGTCATCATATTTTTAGAATCAAACATTTGTTGAGTTAACTCTGCCACACTAATTGCCCTGTACTCTTGGCAACTTAGACTAGTCAAGGGCGCAAAACCTGGCATGAAGAAATGCAATCTCGGGAATGGTACCATATTAACAGCCAGTTTTCGGAGATCTGCATTAAGCTGGCCTGGAAATCTTAGGCAAGTTGTTACTCCAGACATGGTTGAAGATACCAGTTGATTAAGTTCGCTGTAGTTTGGTGTCGATAATTTAAGAGTTCGAAAACAAATATCATACAAAGCTTCATTATCGATACAAAATGTTTCATCGGTATTTTCAACAAGCTGATGAACTGATAAAGTGGCATTATATGGTTCAACTACCGTATCAGATACTCTAGGTGAAGGCACTACGGAGAATGTTAACATCATACGATCAGGATATTCTTCCTTTATCTTACTAAACAGAAGTGTACCCATTCCAGATCCCGTACCACCACCTAACGAGTGAGTAAGCTGAAATCCTTGCAAGGAATCACACCCTTCTGCCTCACGCCTTACAACCTCAAGTACACTGTCGACTAGCTCTGCACCTTCTGTATAATGACCTTTAGCCCAGTTGTTACCTGCACCACTTTGTCCAAACACAAAATTATCAGGACGAAAGAGTTTCCCGTATGAGCTGTTGCGAATAGAATCCATTGTTCCTGGTTCCAGGTCAATGAGAACGGCTCTTGGGACATATTTGTTATCTAAATAATCAATTCATAATTTTTAACTAATTTAAATTAAAATTTTTAAATTTAATAATTTTATATTTATTATGGGTTTACACGCTAAACCCATAATCTCCTTCCATTTTAAATAGTTTTACTGAAACTAAGAAGTAAATAGTTTTACTGGAACGAAGAAGTAAATAGTTTTACTGAAACTAATAAGATAATTTTTCTTCTTCGTTTCAGTAAAACTATCTTATTTAAAAATATTGATTTATTGATAGTTCAAAATGAAATTCATTAACAAACTTACTTAAATAAATTTATAATAAATCTTCTGTTTTCTTTAAATTAGTCGATGGATGTGTTGGAATCCATAGGAAAATTTAGATATTTAAATATTATTTTGTTAATTCGCAGAACTTCTATCAAAAGCCACTAAGAATTTTCTAATGATTCATTTTGATTATATTGCGATATTCATATTTAAAAGGTGAAAGCACGCAAGAAGTTAAAATCATATTAGACAAAAAGTTTGTATTAGTAGATGATTATAATTTTCAGGTTTTTAAAGTATTTTAAAAATAAGTAAAGTATTTTTACTTATTAAAGTAAGTAAAGTATTTTTACAACTTGTATTTAAATAAGCCTGAATCTGAGGGCAGTAGCATTGTGTAGTTTGCATAAATTCATTTTTCTTGATTTACTTAAATTATCAAATTACAATTTATATATAAAATAAATTAAACAGTAAATATTAAATAGCATATCTAACTTATTTCAACCAAACTACTCAGTTTATGATAAATAGATCAATTTTATAGATTATTTATTTAATTGCTTTTAAATAACGCTATAAAATTACAAAAATGAGTATTGAGTATATAAATCAAAAGCGAGGTAGTTCAACTCAGAATGTATGTTAGGATAGCAAAAGCTAAATTGTCCATGAAATTGCAATGGATATTCTGTCTAGTCCTTTGTTATAAATATAGCAAGAGCAAATATCCAATGATTTTGAAACAACAAAACATATTCCGTATACTCCAAGATTCGTTAAACGCTTAATGTCAGCATAATTAATAAAAATTATAGTATTAAAACATGGTATTTGATAATAAAGAATATATTCGTTAATAAAAATGCGGCATTCGTTAGCAACACGCTTTTTATAATAAAAACAATATTTAATCAAAACTATTTACATCGACAGAATTATTTTAGAAACAAATTTGTATATGAATTGAAATTAAAAATCTTATTTGACCTATTTGAAAATGTTCAATTTCCAAAACGTTTAAAAACTGTGGAAGAAATAGTGTAAAGATTTTACCTTCAGCTTCATTATAGTATACACTTATTCGCTCCAGTTGTAAATCTGAATCTCCAACATAATTTCCATTTTCATCGATTCCGTGTTCTCCAGAAATTACTTCCCAAAACTAAATGATTTTATAGTAATTAAGTAAATTAAAAATTTGTTTTTAAAGTATCTATTTTACAATAGGTATAATTTTATGATTATAATTGATTATAAAAGTCAAATCAGCTAACTACGTATTTAATATAATTATAATTAAGATTACATTAGGGATAAAATGTAATAAAATGTTATTGATATTTGGGCTGGGCACGCAGCCCTTTTCAATTGTAAGTATTTATAAAAAATCGTCTTAGATATAAATACTTACAATTGAAAAGGGTTGAGTGTCCCGCCGAAATATCAAAAACTATTTTTTTTATTTCACTCGTAGGATGCTTCGCCAAAAACATATCTTAAATTAGTATTCAAAAATTAATACTAAATATATTTATAAAATTTCAATTTACGTAACAATTTTATAATATATTATACGAACCTATTAATTTAATTTCCTTTACATTAATTAATAAAGACTAAAATAACATATAAATGAAAGTCGCTAATATTTTTAATTATAATATACATGCATTAGATGTAAAGGTATAATTAAAAAGGTATGTGTATGGAACTTTACTTTAATTTAAATTAATATTTAAGATGAATAAATATAACTAAAGTTGTAAAGTTGTAATTTACGAAAGTAATTAAGGTTGTAATTTAATAACATTATTTATTATGATATCGTTCTGATAGCAAACTATACCTTTATAAGCTAGTTCAATAAGAAAATGCTTAACCTCCATGAAACACTTTTTAAAATTATGTGAATTTATGAATATAAATATATATTACATTTATAATAATTATATTATATTCAAATAATATTACGAGATAAATCAGAATTTTACCTTAAATCCATAAAATATATACAAAATCGTTCAAAAAATAAAAAGACATGTGTTTAAAATAAATCAAAATACACGCTTATTTTAGTAAAATCAGCAAGCCACATACTGTTCGGATAAACACAATTTTCTTCAGCAATAGATTCAATTAATGTCGTCTAATGACCTCTAAAACTGAATTTTTATATTTTTATAAAATATTAACAGAAAATTAATATATATCAACAGATTTATCTGCTTTCATAGTACGAAAATATATTGTTTAGATAAACTGATCTGATTTGTGTAAATTCTATTTTTTATAAATAATTTATTATTAATTATATATTCTTATTTATTAAATATTTCTTTTATTTATCTTTGATTCATCACCAGGAAGATAACTCTATGCAATATCACAGATAGTTCGATTTGTTCCTTCACACTGAATGTTGGTGACTATTCAGTGTGAAGGAACACACTGAATTAATTACAGCAATTGTTTAAAGCTGTCTTTACACTTGAAATTTAAGCAATGGAATTCCTGCTATAAGGAATTCCATTGAGAGTTTTTATTCCATTTAAGAGTTTTAATGTTGATAGGTGATCTCTCTAAGCTTTACTTTCGAAATTTTCTTCTTTTTAATTATTTTGTGCCTGATATAAAACTAAACTTTAATTTGTATCTCTTGAAAGATCAAAATCGTTCAAGACCATGAACAACCTAAATATTTAAAAATTTTGAAAAGCATATGAAAAAGGCTGCAACCTCGCACAACCAACAATGTTTTAACAGCAATAACTACCAAACTCGATAAAATATACAATTGACAAAGGGGTAAGCTCCGAAAACGCAAAATCAATCACATTTTTGAACTATGTTAGAAATCATTTGTTAAATAAACACGTCTCATTTGGTTCATTTTAACCAAACGAGAGAAACAAACGTAATATTCCATAAAAAATCGATCATCGATTTGTATCGATTTGTATTTTCTATAGTATTTATAGTATTTCCTATAGTATGTTCTATTGTTGCATCGACCGATGCTACAATATACATTTATATATTGTCTTCAGATTTAATCTTCCTGTTAATATTACACTATTTTATGTCTGATAATCTATTTATTGAAAGGTATTTATAAGCTCTAACCTGATCTCTAATATATTGGTCATTCCAATACATGCTTACTGCTTGATGTATATTTTTGATAGATCAACAATCATGGTTTCACATTATTGGTGGATTTTCAAGCTTAGTGAGCAAGCTTCGAAAAGTATTTCCTTTACAAATTTACAAGCGACAAATACTCTTGGTCGCCAGCATTTACTTATCTTATAGAAACATATGTTTTAAGGTATGATCATACAGTTTAGAACTAACAATATTGTTTTTAAAGTAAAGTATATTTTTAATATTACTATTAAAATTATCAACATATATAAGAGCATCCTATATTTATTCTAAAATGAAGTAAAATTTAAAAATATTAGAATGATAAAATGAAATATATGAAAACATGCTCAGTGGTTTAATTATTTGGCATACATCTATTAATAGTGAAATCTAATAACTTTACTGGCTTATGTCAGCCTTAACATATAGACATATATTTTGATAAAGCTAATACTATTTAATTCATTTAACATAGACGTACGACTTACCTTAGCACCGATTTGATTACCACATTGCCCAGCTTGCATATGTAAGATTTCCCTCATGGTTATGTATTGTTGGAATTTTCTTTAAGCTTTATTATGAGTTTTATTCGACTTTACTATCGCTTGCGGAGTATACTGAATTTTTAAATATAGCAGCTATCAGAAAAAAGCTTCGCTGATCAATCTGATCTTTTCTATATAGCACTTCTCGTCCTGCTGATATAGAAACTTGGTCTGTTACATTATTTGTCTAGTGTTACGACTGCTTTCATGTCTACAAAGTTTCCTATGGAAATTACAGAGACATTCTCGAAACTACAATAAAATTTACTTAAAATCGATCGTTTTACTGTAAAAAAAAGAAGGAAAGCGGCTATTTTAGTGTCATTTGACAACTATATACTAGCTTTGCTTTACTACTACTGATCTTATTGATACCGTCATTAGTATACGGTCTCCTTTCACCATATGATATTGTACTTTAAAGCATAACAGAAAATGGCAAATCAACGAATGTAAAAATCAATTGAAACATATGTTACACACTATAAATACCGTTATCTTGTTGCAAACGCAAATGCATTTATTTTCAAAAATACGTCTTAATAATTTGAAAATATTTTGTATGGATTGAATTCATACCCCTTAAAAAACTGGAGTTTGATAAAAATACGAATCAAAAACACATTTTACACAGATTTGCTAGCACAATTCATTCGCAAATGTCTCTAATAAATTGCATGCTTCTACAATGCTTCTACAAATGAAAAGAAAAAAATCGGAGTTAAAGTATTTATATAAATAGAGTCACCTGAATAGTAAAAAAGCAAAACAATTGTTTTAAATATTTTATCAAAAGTCAATCCATTAAGATTTATATATAAATCTTTAATAAATAATTATTGGAGCTGGATCAAAGGAAAGAAGGAATTATTTTTGATATTTCGCTAACTTCTGTTAGCATCTTAAGAAAATTGCATCTTCAGGAAATAGGTAATTTTCTAAAGATGATAACAGAAGTTAGGGAAATATCAAAAAGAATTTTCTAATTTCTTTGATCCAGGTCTAAAAGAAAGTTATTAAAAACGTTCTTTTTTAGTTATTTTAAACGTTCTTTTGAAAAAATAAATCTTTGTTGATTTTATGATTCAGGATTTTATTATTTGTGCTAAAATATTAATGATCTGTGCTAATCATCAATAAAATTTCGCATAATCACATTTAGGAGCAAATTTATCTGCATGGCATATTCAAATTAAAGTTGTTATACGATCACGTGATTTATATAATCGCATTTATATTGAACATATTAACTATATTGAGGATACAACTTAAAGTAGCGCTCATCATTAGCTTTTAAATAAGTAATAAAAAATATCAATTTAATAGATAAAACTCAATTATTCAGAAGCTCAATTATTCAAATATTATCTACTATCATCTGGTATTTTATCATCTAATAACTTTTAATGTTTTACCTATAGATAGGATAAGTTTATAAGTACAAAATATTACAATCTTCTATAGATTGATATTTTTGATGACAGCTATAGCTTTATCAAAAATATCATATAACGTTAATTTTATAGAATAAGTAAAATCTGAAAAATTTCCTAGGTAATATTTATATTTATGTATTGAGTTGGAAAATTCGTAAACAAGGTTTTTAACATTGAGTGATTGATAGATGATTAAACAGTTTGAATACTCAACATTTGTATATTTAAAAATTATGAAATATATATCTAAATTTAATAAATTTAACATATTTATAAATTAAATATACTTGTGTGAATAATTTAGCAATAAATTACTTAATAATTAAATAATAATTTATGGAATGAGAATTGCTTTAATTATGAAGTGGCAAATTTAGAAACGAGAGTTTAGAAATTTGCTTTTGAACAATATACATAAAGGTTGATTTTTAAAATAACACAATTTAAGAGGAAAAATTAACAATCATTTATTCAAGCTTTTTAGGTTTGATTTCTACAGGAATTTAAAATATTCACAAACTAAAATCTAAAACAGAGAAAAATGAAAAGGAGATAATAATGTTTCAAATATATCACAGAACGGATAAACATGCTCGACATTCAATGAAATATATGTCATTAACTGTTCAATGCATAGCAAATATCTTATCTTGCGCAAACAGTAAAGCATCCGATGCTTGATCCCCTGTTGTTAATGATGGTCCGCATTGCAAATTAGAGGATTTAAGACAAACGCCCCAATCAAGTCAGTCAAATGTGGGACATGCATTTTCACAATGTCACAGAGGCATCCGAAACGGTGTGTGGTAGGTCATGCCCATCACATGACCGTCTAGGAGTGACAACAGTTTTTGTCATAACAAAATGACAAAATATTTCTTAACGCTCTCGGTATGAGCCTTCTTCAGTAATTTACAAATCTAAAACTGTTTTAGATTTGTAAATTACTAAAAAAGGCTCACGCCGAAAGCGTTAAGAATTATTTTGTCATTTTGTGTTTGAATTTGGTTCGGTTAGTTAATATCTACATACACATAGGGAAAGAATTGAATTCATCAATCCTTAGCAACACAGATTAGAAAATACAGTAACAATATATATAATGAGTATGCACGTATGTGCTGAGTAAACAACGGTCCAGCTTGATAGACTAGACATCGATTCACGACTTTCAGACATCATTTCGATGACAAAGTGGTCGTCTAGAAGTGACATGATGACTGAAAGTCGTGAATCAAAGTCCAGCCTACCAAGCAACACAATTTTCTGTAAATGTCATATTTCGTAAGAAATCCTGGACTGCTGTTTACCCAGCACATTCTTGAACTATCATTATAAATGCCGTATTATTAAGGATCCAACGAGTGCAGCAACAATTTAGCAACATCCTCTGCTTAGTGTTTAAGGAGGTCTGCACAGCAATTCAATCTGGTAAAGAGCGCAAGCCTCAGTCAATTAAGCAAAGTGTCGGAAACGCCTTCATTCACTATGTCACACAGGCAACCGAAACGAGCAGTGGATACTTCATTCTACTGATGAGCGTTGCCGGGTATTTTATCATATCGATGCCAAAGTGGTCGTCTAGAAGTGACATGGTGACTGAAAGTCGTGAACCAATGTCCAGCCTACCAAGCAACAATATTTTCCATAAATACGCATTTCTTTAGAAATTATGGATCGTTCTTTAATCAGCACATCCATGCACTACAATTTTATATACCGTATCCATCAATGACCCAACTAGTGTAGCGACAATTCACCAACAACCTATGCTTAGTGTTTAAGGATGGTTCGCACAGCAATTCTATTTGGTAATTCTATCTGGTTCTATAGAAATCCTGGACCGTTATTTGCTCAGCTTTCAACGACCAAACAAACACTTGTTTTGTTTGGGTCTTGTTATAATTTAGGCTTGATAACACAAATTGATGGACTCTCTGATCGCGACTCTAATCGATATATGAAATATAGTAATTATCTATAATCTGTTTCTAAAATGAAGTCCTTAATCTCTTATGGTTTTAAAGTTATTCAAAGTTTTGCTATAAAGTCTGGTATAACTACAAGCATAAAGGTTTGTACTCTCTCAGTTTTAAAAACCCTTCCAAAACAAATTTATGAAAATTAAGCGTTTAAACTAATTGAGCATTTTATCATATAAGTCGTATGCTTTGGATTTATTTTTCTTTATTTATTAAATATGAAACAAATTTTAACTAATATTTTTTATTAAATAAACAAACGCTTTTGATTAAATTATTTGAAGTAAGAATTAGGTTTATATAAAACTAAAAAGACTCGTTATTAATGTTATAAAATTCATTTTGTATAAGAATTTATGCACTAAAGAATTTTACTTATAACAAACTTTAGACTGTTTCCTTTATAAGCATATCAGTTGTCTAGTTCGACAGGGGCATATTATCGAATGATTGTTATCTTTACAGCAATTATTCTTTTAGTGTAAATATTTATTCATCAATAACGAAATAATTTATATGCATTAAAAGATCGATTCTTTCAGCTCCACTACACTGTACATATTTAAATGTACAATTCTTCAAGGTTGCTGGTAATGGTAAGATCATAAATAGTGCTTTTAGCTATTACAAACTATATTAAAGTGGTTTTGGAACCGGATAATTGCTAGAATTTATTCAAATTGGAAATATGTTATATTTTATTAGTATTAATACAATTAGATCAGTTTACTGCGCCTACGTATCTAATTTCTTAAACTGGATAAAATCTAGTTATTTAAAAGTAATTTAAATGTAAACAATATAATTTATTTAAACAAAAATAAATCTATACATTTCGAATAAGTACAAAAGTTGTACAAATGTTTTTAATAGTAACTTTTTAAAATGAAGCATGTCTTCATATATCAATGAAAATTTTAGGTTTTTAATATTTTAAGATTTGTTAAGAGTTCAGCTTTAAACAGAACATATGGCAATTTATAGCCATTATATATCCAACTAAAATGACAAAGCTTATTCACAAATAATGATTGAAAAAAATTTTCTGCTTTGAAAATTATTTTAAAAATAAATAAATTATAAAAATATATTAATTTTAAGCACACATACGTTCATTGACATTGTTCAAAAAATCAATTAATTATATATTTAAACAGTAAAAATATCGTGGTATTTATTTTAGCAATCTAAACTGACTTTGCTAATCTCTTTATGGAAATATTAATAAATATTTTAAATAATATATTTTTTCTTACAATTCTGATGATCAACATATCACCTTTAGCATGATTAGTAGTAAACAAGGTACCAACGCCTTTATGATTTTATTATAAAATTTCTATCATATTGAGCATCTAAATCTGATTATTTTTAAGTAACGATATTAGATATAAAAGGTTTGTTCGTTTGTATTCAATCGGGTATTTTGTGCTTCTGAGTCTCATTATTTATATCGTTTTAGCAACTAATCTGTTAAAATATAATTGGACAATTTAGCTTAGCTGATATCGGCAAATTTTACACTTATTATTTCAATTTTAAACTAAATTTTTAGTTTTTTAAAATAAATAATAAAAACAATATTATTATAATATTGAGATATATATTATAAATAGTATAATATTAATATAATATTAATTTATATTATAATATTAATATTAATTTATATTATAATATTTATATTAATTATAATATTTATTTATATTATAATATTTATATTATTATAATATATTTATAATATTAAGAATAATGATTTTAAATAATAAGTAAGTAGTTTTTATATGCTTATACTTTTGTGATTTAAAATGCTTATGTTTGTTTTACATAAATAATTTACAACGTGCTTTATGTGTACATTCTGTCAAAATTATTAAAGTATTTATATTTTAAATATTTATAGTTCTTTAAAGTAGATATGATATGCAAAGTGCTTGAATATTTACCTGATGACAAATTATGACAAAAGTAACACAAGTGCATTTTGTTACATAAAAAGCATTTATCTCAAAAAATTCTATAAAAAATATTTGTAAGTTAAAATAAATGCATAATATTCCGTGTTATCGTTTCCGAATCTGAAGTCACATATTGTTCGTAATCGATGAATTACACGCGACTTTGCAATTCGAATTTTACTCCCTACGAGATTCTTTACATCGATTTTGCAACTGCGAGCAAAGATTACTTGATCGTAAACCCTTTCATCTGTTAATCACCGTCCTATTCACACCAAATAAACTATAACAGATCGATTTACGCGATTATAATTCAAATTAAGAATATCATACACTTTATTCTGGCTATCCACTACAGAGTCTAGACATAGTATAATGTGAACGCCAGTAGATATCACTTATTGAATTGCTCAAATAAGAATTCTTTCGGGTAGAAAATTTAAAATATCATGCGAACATTTACGTAATTCCAAATCTATGAGATGTTTACTCTCTCATGCTTACTTCTCCATACTTATCATTATTCTTAGCAATAGATTGATCACCAACGTAATCTCCAATGAAAATCATTGCATTTTTGCTATTTCTCATAAATGGGGGTTATAGTGCGAATTAAAAAACGAAAGATCAAATGATATTCTTCATCATATATTTCGTAATACAGACAATAATTCTGCAGTCTGATTACGACATTTTGCTGGCTGTTAGTAAACCGAGTTACATAAAAGTTTATAATTGTGGTGACTTCGTGTATATCTTCAAATTCCAGGCAACAATTTATTCGATGAGTTATTGCCTTGAATCAGCAACATTTCTTATTAGAGAAGATAGATGAACGTTTATCAAAATCAACACGATACGCTAGTTAAATCGACAGAAACCAAATACGTTAGTAACCAAAGAAGATACGATACAAACCAACAAGCAATAATACGTACTTCGTCCTTAGATAGCCTATGTGATCGAGTAACACAAGATACAGGAAGATTTAATCTCCGAACTTATTTAATACCATCGTTTAAATCAACAGCAGTAGTACAGCATAATTCGAAACAATCAATATCTGATCGAATAAGACTGCCTTCCTTTTTTGAAACAATCACTAGAGCTGCAGATTTATCAATCAAATATCAATCTGAAAAATTTAGAAAATTCGCCGAGAGCAGTGCAGGTGACATCAATTCAATGATACAGTTACCAAATTTAGATATCGCTGATTCGTTTTGGAACAGTAAACCAACCGGGTTAAATCCCCAAAATTGTTGCATACCTGAAAGAATCGATAAAATGAGATTCAACAGTAATTGCTGCAATTACTTGAGTGATCCTCCCTTATCAGCTCCTGCTGATGTACTTGCATATTACCAACGAGGTCAAGATCATCCGTTTTTCTTTTGGGATTCAATTAATAGCGACAAAACCCTTCGTAATGATATGGCAGACTGTGGCATAAACGTTCGTCAACAAGATTGCCAGGAATCAAGTGTGAAAGTAAGGAAACAAAACGAAGATTTAGAATATCAAAATAATTACAACTCCACGATAATCAATAACCAAGAAAGTAATGACTTAATATGGACAGAAATAGATGAAAACTCATGTACAGAATTTCAGAATAGATGTAATAAACAATATGCAGAAAGTGAGGTTATAAATAACTACAAAGCACAAATATTTGTTGATGAAAATACTGCTTCTTTACCGAGTGAGTTATATGGCTGCAACGAAGTGATTTCGGGCATCAACAGCAACAGCGAAATGTTCACTGAAAGTTTTAGCTTCAATGAACTTGCAAATAAATTAGACGATAAAATTTTGACTGAATTTGATAAAACGGATACTGCAAAGCATCAACTTTATACAGACAAGAATAAGGCGTCCACCGAAAAATGTAAGCTAATTTATTATGAAATCATTAATTCCGATATCCCGATATCAATAATTAGTTATTGCCATCAATTATTATCAATACTTACCAATAATTACTTATGTTTACGCTATTAAAATGATTATTTTACTTTATTTAAAGTAATATTATCATCTTAGACTTGTTAAATTGAAGAATAGGAACACAGAAGAAACTAATTAAAAGAAATAACGACGTGATATCTAACATCATCATTTTAATTATTAAATCAATATATTAATCAAATAGTTTGATTGACTGCAATCAATTTAACTATTGAATTATATTTTCTAATTAACTAGTCATAAAACTGAAATATTTAACTAAAATATTTAATTAAGATGTTTAACTAAAATGGTGACTAAAGAAAGTAATAAATCAAGTAACTAAACTTCATAAATTTTATTACATCTACATTTGATTCATGCTTCACATGAATATTTCTCATAAATGACTAGGTTTACATAGGGTGAACAAATGGGCTAATAAAAGTTAAAAACAGAGAGCACTTAAAGCTCTATGTTTTTATAATAGGAATTTTTGAAAGACCTCATTTTATAAAGAATTATCGGACATTTTTGTATATTGCTCAAGTTCAATAATTTTATCTCTTGGAAACAAGATTTAACAAAATCAAACTAATGATTTTGCTTAGAGATAACAATCACAATTATGAAAATTTATAAAGCTTTCTAAATAAGTCTTATAAATATTTTACAAATGTGTTCGCTTGGGAACCAACATACTTTTCGCAAACATCTTCCTCTAAAGAGTCGTCGAAATCGCTTTACCGTCAATGCTATCAGGGTGTATCGTTGGTAGGTAAATAACTATTTTGAAAATCGATCAACCATGTTAATGGTGTTCATGGACATCAACAAAACTTAAGCTCCTTATTGTTTTTCTTTATAACAATTTAATATATTTCAAAACAAAATAAATCTCCATTTTATTTCTACTTGTAAGCTGATAATTTTGTCATCTTTCTAATGATTTAAACTAAACTTTCATTTAATTGTCTAAGATAAATGATATTGATCTATGTTCTAAATTTCGATAATAAAGAAAATTTATTTTTATACTTCGCTAGCCACTTATAGCATTGTTTAATGATCATAAAATGTGTTAATTAAATTTTTAAATGATTTTTAACAAAACCATTTTATAATTAAATAATAAGGCAACGCGTAAAATTTCTAATAATAAAACGATAAAATGAAAAGATAAAAAATCTGCTTTTATGATAACTTTTGCAATTTTGGCATTCCAGCCATACGAAATTAAGTTTTTAATTAAACGGGCATCATTCAAGGCATTTGGTAAAAATATTTATTACCAAATAAAAATCTACTAGCAGTAGAAGTATTCTAATCATTATTGAGAATGCATATTAATATATTATATTAATAATTATATAAATATTATATATAATATTTATAATTAAGTTATAATAATGAACGGTTTGAACGTTCTAATAAAGAACGTAATAAAGAACGTTTTTAAAAACGTTTTATATAAATTTTAAGCTGCATTATAATTGTATTAAATATTAATACATACGAAAGAAATTGTATATTTAGTCAAATATTCCATATGGACAGGACAAATAATTATTTTTCGTGACTAATAAAATTCGTGCTATTTAAAGGAACCTGCATAGTAGAGGAGACAACGTAAAAAATATAGCTGAATTTTAGAACGTTACAGTTTTTATCATATGAAATAAGGTTTGCTTGAGGTAAACTGCAAAAGATGAGTTTAAATTATCCAGTAAAACTTCTACTAAAGAACATTTTCTTATTAAGAATAAACTATTAGGGACGTTTTTTAAGATATCAGGGACGAATTCGGTAAATTCGTCACTGCTAAAGCGAGTTATTTAAAATTGTATAAATGCCAAGAGATGTTATGATTATGGTCAAACATATATTCGTTTAAAAATTCGAAAAAAATTTGATTCTAGCCCAGCAAATGAAAATTGTACATTTATTCTTCATTATTTTACAGGCGGTTGATACGATCTGATAAAGTTAAATTTAATAAAATAGAATAATATTATTATTTAATATTAAATAATCGACAATAATATTATTTAAAAATTAAAAATATTATTTAATATCAAAAATATTTCACATGCATTGATTATATATTGATAATAAATAAGTAAACACACACGTAACATTCGGTAAATCTCATAACATTCGGTATGATATTTTGATATTAACATTACATTAACATTGATATTCAAAGATATGGTTAACGTCAACACGCGTAAGTAAGAACGCTTTTAAGAACATTTTCAACACATTTTAAGCTACATTATAATTATATTAATTAAATATTTAATGTTTAATAATTATGTTTAATGAGATTTTGATAGCAACATCACGTAACAATGATGTTTAAAGATAGAATAAACGTTAACACATGTAAAAATAACGTTTTTAAAAACGTTTTATATGCATATTAAGCTACATTACAATAATGCTCAAAATAAAATTCGTTTTATCGAACCCGTATACAAAATATTTGAAACAAATTTAATTAAAATCCAGCAAATAGAAAATTCACATTTTATGTTATTTTGTCAGCTACGGAAGTAGCAGACGAAACAATACCTATATGTAAGGCTAAAATCATTAATGTTTGAGTCAATGTGTATGGAGTTGGAAATATGATCTAACAAAATTGACAAAATAAATGAAATAATCCATCAAAGATCACAATCATCTATTCAATCATCTCGTGATCACATCAGCATTAAAACATAAAGAAATAATGCTTAAAAGGCATCTCGGAAAATGCGATTTCGGAAATTTATTACATTGATGGTTTCATATACTGAAACATTTATTGTATTGAATGACATTCATTGTATTGAATAACAATATAACAATATAACATTCATTGTATTGAATGTTACATGTACTGATGAATTTCTAGCTGTACTGGATGGCCAGTCTTGTCGTAATGTGTAGATCCACCGATCGAAAGAACCTAGATTCGAATCTAAAAGTGTAAAAAAGTTCAAAAAGAAACTACGCGCTGTACACACTGTCTTCTGATGAATCCGGGTTTAACATTGCACAGCAGTAGCAGACTAAACTATACTCTATATGTCAGGCTAAAATATGTCATTTTGTGAGTAAATGTGAATGAAGTTGGAAGTAATGAATAAATAATACCGCACCTAGTTTATGCTGCTAAATCACCTTGTATGATCTAGCAAATTTGACTAAAATAAATGAAAAATACCTGACTTAAATAAACGAAAAAATACCAATATTTATGAATAAAATTTGGCATGTTGTGATTCAAGTTGTATTGAGTTGGATGTAACGAAGGAATAATAAATTGCTGGCCTGTATTATCTAGCAATGAGTTCATAAATTTTGATTGTAAAACATAAAACAAACAAAACAAATATTTCGTTATTTCAGAATTTTGCCTCTCGGCTTCGTTTGGAAAATGGTAAGTATTTATATCTTAGAAAAATTTTTAACCAGTTGTTAAAAAATTACTGACTAAAAATTGTCTTAGATATAAATACTTACAATTTTCCTGACGAAGTCGAGAAGCGAAACGTTAAAATAAAGAAATATTTGTCTTGTCTGTTTTCTGATTTACAATCTATATATATCGTAAAACAGAAAACATACAAGACAAATATTTCTTTATTTTAACGTATTACCTCTCGACTTCGTCAGGAAAATTGTTAGTATTTATATCTAAAATATCTATTTATTCTTCATTGGTCGGATTGGTATTATCCTCGTATGGTTGTTTGAATCCTATCAGCATCACTGTACTTTACAATCAGCGTAGGTGGACCTCATCAGCAGTGAGCCCACGCCTACATTTCGTGTTTCGGTCCTGTTACTGCTTCTGCTGAACTCTTTGTCGCCGAAATGCTGGTTTATATTTGGCTTATATACCAAATATAATTGTGTAATTTAGTATATAAGCCAAATATAAACCAGCATTTCGGCGACAAGGAGTTCAGCAGAAACAGTAACAGGATCAAAACACGAAATGTAGACGTGGGCTCACTGCTGATGAGGTCCATTCACACTGATTGTAGTGTACAGCGATGCTGATAGGATTCAAACAACCACACGAGGATAATACCAAACCGACCAATGAAGAATAGCGGCTCGTCTAAGCAATATTCACAATATCTATTTATATTTATTAAGTATTTATATATATCAGATAAACTAGTCAGTCAAAACGATTCCACTAGATAGGATAATATCAATGCACGTATATTCTATATTCTTTATATAAAATATAGAAAGTATCAATATTTGATTGATCCTGACAAGATAGAAAGAATAGCAATGTATAAGACATTTAAGACAAGCGAAATCATGTATTAATTCTTCTGCAGTTTAATGCAGTTTAATTTACTGCAATTTAATGCAGTTTAATTTTCTTAACTATTTAAATTGCAAAATACTGCTTATCTGTGCTAGGAGATTAGCTGTAGTAAATTGAGCTGTGGTGGACAGATGTTCTAGCCACGGAGAATCTGCTGTATATATGTAATAGATTCTAGTCGCATGACTTATAGCTTTCACAGATGAGATCCAATAAGATCAAACAGGTCTGAGAGATTACTGACAGATCTAGAATCTATTGCAACATCAGATTCTGTACATTGCTATTCTCCAATCTAGTAGCACCAATTTGAAAAAAGGTTCATCTGAAATGTGCAAATTATCGCTATGTGGGTGATTACGGTGCTGTCGGTTTGTTTTATTCTTTATAGAAAAAATAAAGAGAAAAATAAATTGAAAAATAGCAAAAGCAGAAAGGTCTTTACGTTTCGATCCTCGTAAATCTTCAAATTTAAAAATATAATAATTTTACTCACTGCGAGATAAAGAATCAACAAATTTGAATGGCTAAACAAGTATTCTTATATCTGATTTAGTTCTACTGACTTACCTATCTATATGCCTCCAATTGTAGATGTGATCTGCATTCAACTCGAATGGCATATCATTCATTCTCTAACCTATCCATCGTTCTTCTAGCCGTCGACGATTATCCACTGTTTCATTACAGCTAGACACTACTGATGAAACTTATTAAGCAAAAAGTAAAGGCATTTCGTAAAATTTCGTTATATTTTTATTATATTTAATATTACAATGAATGCATATAATGAATGCATTAAATTTATAATTAAATGATTTTGAAGGAAACCAATATGTTTATTTTAGATTTAAATACATTATCTTTACGATATAATTGATAATTGTTTTAATCGATGTTAATTTAATGTTTATATCTAAATACCTTTATTATCATCAATCTTAGTTTTATTAAGAATAAGACTACCTGGATACATTTTATTTGGATAATAATTATATTTTAAAAATGTCATATACTAAATTAAACGTTATATCCAGATATATTGCTTCTTCGTACTGCAAAATTTCAATATTCACATAAAAATATTTTGATTTGAAGAAGTTATAAATTTAGAAAGTGCGTTAGTCCTTCTCTGAGCGAGTCATCGATATATTCTTAAACGTGTCATCGTAATTTTATTATCTACAATAATATTTTATACTAGAACAGACAAAATTTTCATCAATAAAAATTTCCAACTTAAGAAATTGAATTAAATTTTTAGTTTAAATTTATTTTTAATATTATTGTATTGATTTATTTATTTTACTATTTTCTGTTTAATTTTATTTTTATAATAACATAGTTTAAAATATGCATCAATTATATTATTTAAATGATCTAGAAGAACACCAATATCATTATAAATTGTTGCATTTTTAAAAATTTCATTATTTAATGTATTATATTTTATTTGTATTATATTATTAATATATTCATATATTTTTAATTTATTATATTTATATTATACGCAAATCACCTTAATAACAAATTAACTAAGCATTTTAAGATGCACATAAAAATTTGGAAATATTGTATTAGCATAATTTCCGATAATAAAAATCGCGTTTTTGTTTTAATATATATTAGCAGTCTTTATTAATCTAAATTTATAATCGCTTTATTAATTTCAATTAGCGTCACAAAAACAAAATGATATTCTATTAGACCAGAAAAACAATCAAATTTCTCACAAGTACTCATGTAACGACTGCAAGAAATTATTTGGCAGCAGAAGTGCCCTGGCCAAACACAGATTGGTTCATAGTAAATATCGAAAGTATATATGCCATTCTTGTTCGAAATCCTTTAAACGCCAAGATCATCTGTAAGTATATCATTTACTGATCGTATGTATATCATATTATTAAGAATAATGCTATTTTTGCATTAAGTTGTGTCAACGATAAAGTTGCAATCTTGTGATGAGCAACGTTTTAAGTATTGCAGCCATTGCGAGCTTGAACTTCGCTATTAAAATAATCAGTATGACGTTTGACAGCAGAACAATATATCGCATTGTCATTGTTGTCAATCGCTTATCGTCATTTGCATATAATGTAAAAAATAAATGCCTCGTCATTGTTGAGCTAAGGTGATGATAACTGATTTTGAAAATAGACTTGACAATTTTCTAACCGTAATGATTTTGAAATTCTGAGTACCCTCTTTATAAACTTATATATAATTTCAATTAAAAAAAAACCAGACAACAGCAATGTTGTCTGGTTTGTTGTCTTCGAATCGGATTTGTACCCAATTCGAAGACTATTTAATACATACATAGAAAGCACCCGTAAAATGATCTAGGGACGATTTCAATCACCTATTATGAAATCATATATAAATATATATAATAATATATATAATATTATTATATATATTAATA
>WNNJ02003211.1:0-21384 GCA_012934845.2 Pomphorhynchus laevis
AAGGGAAGGGGCAAAGGGAAGGGGCAAGGATGAACTGGGTGGGAAGAGGAAGGAGTAAGTAGGGAGGGGTAATTGGGTGCGGAAGGAGATGTTACAAATAAGAAAATTTATACATTGTTTAGCATACCCTTACTATCACAACCAATAATATATAATAATATAATACAATAATAATATATCATGACCAGCAAAATTCGAAGATTTACTTGATACTCCTGTAAATTTGTGCCGCTGATGATCTTGTAAATTTTATTTTTTCAAATAGTTCACCACGTTACAACAGTTGATTGACATTTGGAACAACTAAAATATGCTCCCTTTATAACTTAATTTCCCAAGTACCTGAATCCACATGTTATTTATTAATTTGACATTAATCAAATGTATTTAATACATTTAATACATTTGACGAAACAATGGTATTGTTTCGTACACTACGGGTACTTCAATTTTAAGTGACAGCATTAATAATTGATAAAGTTCCGCGTGGTCGAATGGTGGAAGAGTGTGCATTGCATATTTCATGTGAGGGGTTCAAACATCAAGCATGCACTCTCTATTGACATCTCTTTATGCAAACTTTAAAGCCACAATGTCGTTGGGCAAATTGATGATGAAGCAGGTTTACTCTTCATTAATAAGTAATTAAGTAAATAAAAAAGTTTATTTATAAGAAATAAAGTTTTATTTTGGTTATTTACAATAAATATAAGTATATTTAAAAATATTTAATTTTTTAAATTCAAATTTTAAATTCATTGGTTTTTATTTATAATTATTTTAGATCAAATTAAAATATTAAAATAATCGATGCAAAAGTTTATTTTGTTCTTATAAAAATATTAAACACAATTAAAGTAATTTGTCTAGTCAAACAAAATTCTAATGTTTCAGCATGCAAAATAATTAAACAAGATTTCTTATTTCGAAAAAAAAACAATAAATGTTTGTCCATATAAAATGCTTGATTTAGATATACATTATTTAAGGATTTCTAAATTTGATGTTTTCCGCAGTGTTTATAAGCATGTGATATACGATCCCAGTTGATTGTTGTATTCCTTAAAGTTATTTCAATTGATTGCAATAATCGTTTTAGGACGAATCTCAGTAATCTCATCTAAGACGGGAAATTATGGGCTATTGACATAAACGAATCAATAAAATTTAGTCAAAAAATTATTGTGTTGTGTTAAGAAGATAAGCTCATTATTAATAAATATGTTATTGTCTACTTAAACAAATCAGATGAGCTAACTGAGTAAACGTATTTTATACTATATATAAATTAAAACTAAATATAAATAATTATAATCTTTTTATTTATACTTTATGTATATTTTCATGTACTTATACTATAAACATTTTTTAACCAGCTTTTAAACTTAAACTATTTTATCTTAAAGATAAAATTGTTAAAACTGTTTAGCAAATTAGATCAGTTAACTGAGTGTACGTATTTCATATTATACATAATTCGAATTTATGAATTGACTAATAAATGATAGAAGATACATCAGAATAAGGATTAGTGGTTATCAGGATAAACTGCTATGTAATCAGGTTTCGGCTACTATTAGGTTCGAAATTTTTATTTATATCAAGTTAAAATTTAAAATTGAAATTTAAAATATAAGTTAATTTTTATGAATTAACTAATAAATAACAGGTGACATATCAGAATAAGGATTAGAGGTCCTCAGGAGGAACTGATGTGATATCAAGTTACATCCTCTATTCCTCGACCCAACATAGTTTACTGCAATTTTTGTAAAACTCCATACAATTTTCTAACGACTAGGTGAATTCTATAATCCAAGTATTACGGCATATTGAAACGTTAGTACTCATTGCTCTCGCTCTGATGATCCACTAAGTACTAATGTTTGCGCAGAATTATGTTAGTGGTTAAATCGTGTGGCTTCTACTTCATGACAATATTCCCACTTTGGTTTACAGACACACGTTTAGGATTAAAGCACAGAGCAGTATAACATCCTTGCATTTCACAGATTAAACGACATGCTCTGAAAATCTATTTCGAAAGGTGTCTGACTGGTAAGAAGTTAACAAATTCGCATGATAGTTTCGTGCAATTTTTCAACGATTAGCTGATCTGATCGTTTAAAATCGTTTTATTTCGACAAGTGTTAGATGATAAAGATTTTAAAATTGGCAGGAAGGTTTCGTGCAATTTTTCAACGACTAGCTAGATTTTATATAGACCATTCAGGTATTACAGCGTGTTGAAACGTTAGTGCTCAGTGCCTGCATCCTGATGATCCACTGAGTACGAGTGATTGCGCAGAATGATGTTAAAGGCTAAATCGTGTGACAACTGGTTCGTGACGATATTCCCACTTTGGTTTACAGACACACGTTTAAGACTGAAGCACAGAGCAGTATAATATCCTTGCATTTTACAGAGTAAATGGCATTCTCTGGAAATCTATTTCGAAATGTGTCTGACTGGTAAGGAGTCTTTAAATCTATGGTATTTCGACAATTGTGTACTCGGGGATCAGTCGGTACATTGATATATGATGTCGCCAACATCCAGGAACTTAGAGCTAATATGAAGATTGTGATTAACTTCACAAAGCGCAAGATCACCGCAATCGATGAGTATGTGAACAAATATATTATAAACTCTCTCCCGGGTGTAAAAGAGTAGATAATGGAGACGCATATTTGTTCGGTTCTCCAATTGGCAACTCCGATTTTAATATTGAAGCTAAACTTAACTGACCATATACGAACTTGTCCGATCCAAAATTCGGTTGAATGAACCACACAGACATTCTTAATCCGTCATTGTTCAACCTTCCAAAACTCGCTTTTCTGTAAAGAACAACATCATCTTCCGAAGTGATCAATTACTGTGTTTTGACGAAAAGGTGCAGCCTATTTTAAATGTCGAGCTGCGGGATGAAGCCTTAAGGCAGGCTATTTTCCATTTTCGCTCGGTGTGCTGGGAATCCGCCAAGCCCGAGATATAGCTATCTTTGCTTACTATTCTTTATTTAAACGAGATAATGATTTGATTCGGATACTACTTCTTCGAATTAGTATTGCTGATTCAACTTCGCTAAACGATAATTACCACGACGCTACCGCCCGTTGAGTCGCTGAGTACAGAAACACCACTCCAATGGATCTGTATATTCAAAAACAATATACCGTGGAATTTAAAAAATCTTTCGGCGACCATTTACCACGGAACTACGAGACACCTGAAACTCGTAGTAGTTTGTTGGCAGTGTTGTCGAAGTGGGCTGGCGCATTTCTGGAGGCTTTGCCCATCACATTTGTTGGTACTCGTATTGATGATCAATTTTTGTCGATAGCAGTAGGACTGAAATTTGGGGTCCTCTAAAGACAACCTTTACTTGCATAATAGGAAAAGAGCTGAGTCGCGGAAGTACGCACCCGCTGGAATGTCGTCACCCAATGACAAGACACAACCGTCACACCGGAGTAAACGAAATAACTCGGATGGCCGATGTAGCAGCAGGTATATCTTCAAGGTTGGAACCAATTTGAATCTCAAGGATCGATGGAAAGCGCCAAGATGGAGCGAACCTCATCCTGTGGAAATCCGGACGTATTCTGATATGGGACTTTACCGTCCCAATACCCTGGCGCCCACCTACCAATCTCAAACTGTGACAGAAAACAGTGTCGTTGCAAGTAACGCAGAAGCAAGAAAAATATCAAAATACAGGTATATCGAAACCAGCGATGTCGAGTTCGTACCAGTGGCAATGTAGACGCTTGTTGCAGTGGGCTTAAGTGCAGCGTCGTTTATCGGGACGCTGAGAAATAGGCTGGTTTGGACAATTGGCGACAAGCGGTCATCGTCTTTATTTATGCAGCGAATCAGTGCTGTGATTGAGCAGGGCAACGTGCCCTGTTTTTCTAAGGCGCTAAAGACAGGAGATTACCCATCTTCAGAGCTTGATTGCAAAATATGTATAAATTTTTAAATTTTACTAGTTCATATTCAATTTCTCTAGCTTTTCTTCAATTCGACATCAGAAAGCAGAATATTTTGTTTCTGATTTCCTACGATGCTAGAGCAGCTAACTAAATATAAACACAAAATAGTTTTATTAATCCTGTGGCAAATTTCAAATTTAAAAAAGGATCTCGGCGTCCAGTAATAAACAATCATAGATCAGTTAATTTTCAATTTATTTCAATAACTTGAAATAATAAAAAGCATTACGCCATCACATCAATTGGTAATTTTGTTTTTGTTATTTAAATGTCTGAATCTATTAAGTTATTTTTAACATAACAGGCAAAATACACTTGCTAAACAACTTACAAGTTTAAAATTTAATCAAAAATTTTTACTTTCAAAGAAAAAATATGAATTTTGACTATAAATTTGAAAATTATATATTTAAAACATTAACTTGAGAATTACAAGAAACGATATTAAAAATTTAAGATTTGGTAATAAAAAATGTATTTGAAAAATCACTCAAATTAAATTTAAAATTACAAATCATATATTGCTGATCGATTGGGTTTTCATTGTTATCTAACCTTTAATAACTTTTGTATTTTATAGGTCAAGCCTATTTCTTCGCAAATTTTATAAATTTTTTAGATTTATGGAGTTTATAATTATGTAATTTTTCTTGTTTCCAACTGTGATACTTGTATTTAAGATATCTTGAGGAATTTCATTTTTATTCTCTAAATCCCTTAGCGTATCATAATCGCTGTATTCAATCAAAAGAAAAGTCTTGCAATTAAATGAAATTTGATTCAAAATATAACATTGAAATTATTTCTCCATTCCATTAAAAATATTGGCTTCTAGTGATTTAAGAATTTTCCATGCTGTTGATATGAGCAAGTTTGATTGTTTGCAATAAAAGTGCCTGTTGAATAAGTTACATTTAAACCTAACTGATTTAATGCCTGTGTAATCATATTCTCGACTGTTTCTCGAGGGAAATATAAAAATGACTTATTCACACTTAACACAAGTGTCGATGTGGTGCTGAAAATGGCTGTATAATGAACGTTATGGATATTTTAAAATATTTTTGATTTTATTACCAATCACACGCAGATTATTGTGATTGTATTCAAACAAAGCAAATACATCAATACTTCAAAATGTGCCAACGGCATGTTTACTAATCAGATAACTGAGCTTACGTATTTTATATTATATATAAATTAAAACTAAATATATATAATTATAAAAGATAAATATTTATATTAAATTTTATACAATTAATATTTATATAAAGCTAAAGTTTATAATTAAAATTTGCATCGTCATCCAACGTGGAAATGCTGTCAGCATTCTGGCGACGTCTCCAAAAAAGTGCAAGAGCATGGTAGGCTGGCAAGAACATGGTAGGCATGGTACGCTAAAATTTATAATAAAATTTTAAGATAAAAAGCAATTTTTATAATTTGACCAATAAATAATAGACTATGTATTCGAGTCTGGATTGGAGTCTATATTTTAGAATATAGTTTATATTCTATAATATATATTTATATTCTATTATATTATATTCTATATACCAGGTTATTCTGGAATAAACACTGTATTAAATAATATAATGCAATACATTTATATTTATATTTTATATCAAGTTAAAATTAAAAATTGAAATTTAAAATAAAAATCATAATTTATGAATTTACAAATAAATAACAGACGATGTATCAGAATAAGGATTAGATATCATCAGCAAGAACTGCTATTTTATCAATTTCGGTCCCATTCCTCGACCCACCCAACACAGAGGTAGTGCCAAAAATATGCTAATGACTTATTTCCTCTAATAAAATTTAATTATTTAGTGTACCTTATTCTAATACAAAGCATAATGTTTATTATTCATCATTAAAAATTTATTATTCATACTTAAATGTAATGATCATTATCAAAAGAAATTGTACCGTAGGAGCGTGTATATATAGTTTCATTATTACAATGATTTGAAGAACATGTTCAAACCAAAAGTAAGCAGTAATCGGATTTTAATTAATTTAGCTTTTATGCTGGTGTACTTTTATATAAAGATAAAATTAAAAATTCAAATTTAAAATAAAAATCAATTTTTAGGAATTAACTAATAAGTATAAAATGTACTTTAAGCGATAAGCTATTCAAAATATCAATATGTTTGTTTTTATGATTGTATATATTTGTTTATTACACATTTTTTATGATATGACATTATTAATAATATAACAATATTATTAATAGCGATAATAGTTGCAATCAATTATAGTTATATTAAATATGATTCAGCCTTTACCTTTATCCGTATTGATTTTGAATAGGAAATGTAATCAAAAATTTTTATTACAAAACTTTACTTGAAATTTTTAAAAATACAAAAAAAAACTTTGCTGAAAGAATTTTTTATGTTTATCTGCGAAGATTTGATTTAACAAATATTATCCGCCAACTAAACCATCCGGGGTCTTTATCCCCAAAATGTTCAATCAAGGCTGACTATGGTGGGTAAACGAGGGACGAGAAGCTTAAGAAAACTTAGCCTTTGCTCTGGGAGACATTTGCTAGAAAAGAAGACTAATCCCGAGATAGCCCAAGTACCCCAGAGGCGAACTTGGGTTTTCCCTTTTATTGACAGATGCTGAGCCGGTTTTAGGGCTCACCTAGCTCTCTTCGTGATACGCTTAAGTCTATCCAGGTCAGCTTTCGTCGACCAGCTCACCGTAACGGTGAGCCCCAGGTATTTTGCTCGACTCGTGAAGGCAAGAAGAGGTTAATTAGTCAAAATGGAGAAGAGTGCTAATCTCTTAAGTTTTTTCTTTGTTGCAGGGGCGTCATTAAAGACAATCACCTGCGATTTGGCTAAGTTTAAAATAAGATTGGACATGGTTAACTGGTCTTTTAATTTTCAAAAGAAACGGCTGATGTCAGATATTACTTCTTTGCACCTGCGTCCAGAGAACAGGGCTGTGGTATCACCAGTGTATACAACTAGGCATTGTTCGCGTTTTAATATTTTAAATAGCTAAATGGAAGCAGCGAGATATAAGATTGGAGAAAGAGGTGATCTTTGAGGCACACTTGCAATAGGGTAGAACTGACGCGCATCAGGTGGTCTTCATAATAGAATCTTTTGGTGCACAGCAGTATCTCCACCCTGTTAACTATTCTCGCAGGCAACCCAATGGACCTCAGAGAAGAGATAACAAAGGAAATGGAGATGCGGTCAAATGCAGCAGAAAAATGAAGTAAAACAGCCACAACAAGTTGATGACTGTTCTCGTGACAGAACTGATGCACTTCAGCTTCAGCTGGATAGACCTTGCGACCTTTGACGAACCCATGGCAACCTGGTGGGATTTAATTTCGTCTACTTAAATATCCGCGGATTTTACGCGCAAGCGCTTTCTCGTAAATTTATACGAGGGAATTTTGAATCAAAATGGGCAGCAGGTCTTTAGGACAAGAGACCGGATTTTTCTTTGGAATAAACATACGTCTACTAATTTTGATGCCAGACACATAGGAAGAAGTGGCTAGATGCAGTGTGACGGCCACTTATCTTCTTTGTTCGGCTGTCAAAAGCTGACATACACAATAAGAGAGTGGAGCGACGGATTTGGATGTGCCCGGAAAAGGCCCCCAGGAGTTAAGAATATTTGTGACAGATAGATCTCTACTCCTATAGTCTCCCCAAGGCGATATTGATTGAGAAAAACCAATCATTATCAAGACCAATTTTTTTAATCCAGCCTAATGCTATATGCTTCCAACAGACAAACTTCTCCTTCTTGAATATCTTCCAGAAGGAATACTGGGCTGGATTAAATGAAAAATGTTTGCCCTATCTTTACCCAGTTAGAACCTATATCTAGTGCTCCATTATTCTTTCGAGAGAACTTGCCTAGCAGAAGTAGATAGATTGGTAAGACAGAGCATATACGCTAAGGTCGTGAGTTTTGTCGGAATGGGACTGTAAACAAGATCTTTGTAGGTAGTCGAAAGTATCGCGGTAGCTTGCGAAGAGAGGTAGGAATTAAATACGGGTAGACTCTCATTACAAATTCGGGAGAAGCGTTGGATAGCTGCCTGAAAGAAAGCTACTCTGATAGGATCAAAGTGGAATCTCCTTCGGAGCAGCGTATCCTGTTCTATCCGCCAGCGAATCAAGTCATTCGATGTGGACAGATGTTGTCGCGACTGCTCCGTACAGTGGGATTTCAACAACCACATCTCATGGAGCAGTAATAAGTCAAGGAGTGAATGCGTTGCTGTGCAATGAAAGGTGGGAGACGGTGGTTTGTGAATAAGATAACCGTCCTTGGCTTTGCGGAGTGCTGCATTAATCCAACGATCAGTTCTGTCGTTGAAGTTACCAAGTACCATGTCATAGCCGCTATCAATAATCCTATTCCAGGAGGTCACGATTCTTGTGAATCTCACCTGAACGGATGTAGACATTGGCTAGACTGAGGCGTTTACCGTTCTTACAGAGTGATATAAGTAAACAAGACAGGGCTGGACAAGAATAGTTTAGAAGAAGGGAAGATCTTAAGAAACATTTAACTAAGATTATAAGACCTTGAGATGAAGAGGAGTGGGGCGGAGTTATATACGAAGTATAGTGGGAACAAATGTGCTTAGGGATAAATCGAGTAATGTCCTGGGGGATACGGATAGACCGCGTCTCCTGAAGGACTATAACATCTGCGTCTCTACCAGATAGAAGTCTAAGAGCAGAAGCTCCTCCCGAATTACACTAAAGGATATTTAGTAAAAAATGCTCACGAGTACTCTGCATTATGTTAGGTAAGCTGGGTGGGATTGCCTCAATCCTAGACGGAGCTAGAGGCGGAAGGGTTGTCCTCCCCGCCACTAACGCCCCCTAGTGCCCACGGACAATATCTTCATTTCCCTGGCTGAGAACATTCTGTTTGAGCAGCTTCCCACTTTTAAAGGAGGAATCACATGGGTCGAAGCCCCTCTTTTTTTGAAACAGAAACATTTTGCGGCTTATACTCTGGAGAAGAAAATAGTGAGCTTAAAAGATCTGATACCATGTTCTTTATCAGATTTAATATAAAACGTTTGTTAGTGTCAATGATCTGGAGAATGTCCTTGTCAGACATCCTGTCAGGAGCAGAGTTGGTTACAGAAGGCCGCTTAACTTGAATTGATTTTGGACAAACGAAGTTTCTTTTGTATTTTTTCAAAACGGCGCACTTCCGAGACCAAGCTGGATGCGCTCCTTTACAATTAGAACAAAGAGGGAGCCTCGCATTTCACTTCCTTAATCAAATTATCGCGTAAAGCAAGAGAACAGACTCAACAAGTCTTCGTGCTAGCACAGCTTGACCCCCAATGCCCCCACTGGTTACAAGCATTACAGTGGGGGTACGTTAAATCATCCGAATCAAGGACTGTGAATCGAATATTGTATCACAGGAAAGGGTTAAAGGCCGAGTTTGCCAGAACGTCACCATGAACAGCTGATGTTGTACAAAATGCTATGGGAAGCGCCATACCCTCTTGCTAGTGACAGGTCTAATTGAGGAAAGCCTAAACGTCGTATTCAGGGCATCCATGTCGCTTTCCTTTAAATGAGGAGGTAAGTTGTTGGTTTTTAGGGAAGCTAGAATCGGCTTAAATTGAATATTTCCTAGATGTGAGAGTTTGTCTTTGAAGAAATTCAAGTATTATGTTGACAGGTCTCCAGAGGTAAAGGAGATTTTGATCTCTGTCTCAAAAAATTTAACTGTGTTGAATAGTATACGATTATTGACAAATAATCGTCAGTTAAAGACGAATTTTCTCAAAAACATACTGAACAGTTTGTGCCTCTCTAGAGGCTGCAAAAGAGTAATGACTAGAAGACTTTTTAATTTAGGGATTGGGGAGTATTCCCACCCCTCGGTACAATTAGACGACAAAACACTTACCTTGTTGTCAGGAATAATAGAATTAGAAGTTAAATTCTTACCAAAACCTCCATTATCTACTGCAAAAATGCTTTTCATTGATCGTCCGACAGTCACTTTCTTTGCGAACGACGACAAAAATGTAAAACACAAAAGTAATAATAAGATTTTCTTAATAGAAAAACAAAGTACATAACATAAAGTAACAGAAAAATGTCATAAATCAGAGACAACAAACAGTCAAATGTAGTCTGCATGCAGGCCAATCAATCACTTTACGTCTTCCAAACTTTCACGGCCCCAAATCCATTGGAATCTGAGACCCTTAACCAATCAAGCACGCTGCTTTCCGACTAAACTACCCAGGGTCTTTCACCCCTCGGAGAATCCAATCGGCGCGGACGATGCTGGGTAAACGAGAGACGATCAGCTTAATAAACCTTAGCCTTTGCTCTGGGGAACGTCCGCTTGAAAAGAAGACTAATCCCGAGATAGCCCAGGTAACCCAAAGGAGTACCCGGGTTTTCATATTTAACGACAGATGCTGGGCCCGTTTCAGGGCCAATCGAGCTCTCTTCAGGATACGTTTAAGTTTATCCAGGTCAGCTTTCGCCGACCAGTTCACCGTAACGGTGAACCCCAGGTATTTTACTCGACTCGTGAAGACAAGGAGTGGTTCATGGGCAAATATGGGGGAGAGGGCTGAGAGTGCTAATCTCTTAAGCTTTTGCTTTGTTGCAGGGGTGCCATGAAAGACGACCACCTGCGATTTGGCGGAGTTTAAAATAAGATTGGTAGGTGGAAGCTGGTTTTTTAATCTTAAAAAGAAACGGCTGATGTTAGAGACTACGTCCTTGCACCTGTGTCTAGTGAACAGGGCTGTGGTGTCATAAGCGTACACCACTAGACGTTGTTCACTTTTAAATATTTTGAATAGAATGATGGAAGCAGCAAGATATAAGATAGGAGAAAGAAGGGAGCCTTGAGCCACGCCCGTAATAGGGTAGAACTGACGCGCATCAGGATCGTCTTCATAATAAAAACGCTTGGTGTACAGCAGTATATCCACCCTGTTCACTATTCTCGCAGGCAACCCAATGGACCTGAGAGAAGAGATCACGAAGGGAATGGAGATGCGGTCAAATGCAGCAGATAAGTCCAGGAAAACGGCCACTACCAGACGATGGCTATTTTCCCGACAAAACTGCTCCACCTCACCTACTGCTGAATGGACCGATCGCCATTTGACGAACCCATGAAAACCAGGAGGGATCAAATTACGCCTTAACAAATGGTCGCGGATTTTACGCGCAAGCGCTTTCTCGTAAATCGACACGAGGGCATTTTGTATCGAGAAGGGACGCAGGTCTTAAGGACAAGAGCAGGATTTAACCTTAGTGATAAAAACACGTTTACTAATATTGATGCCTGCTACATCGGATGGGGAGGCTAATAGCATTGTGACGGCCACCTCATTTCTCTGATCGGCAGTCAGAAGCTGACATACCCGAGAAGAAAGTGGAGCGACGGATTTGGAGGTGCCCGGAAGTGGACCCCAGGAGTCGAGAATATCATTCACCGATAAATCCCTACTCCTGTAGTCACCCCAAGGCGGGATTGGTTGAGGTGATTGAGTGGCTCCATAATTGTGATGGGCTAGTGACTCCTTCAAAACTTTATCAAGGCCTATATTACCTATCCAACCCAATGCTCTATCCTTCCAACATACAAACTTCTCCTTCGTGAATACCTTCCAAAAGGAAGACTGAGCCGGCTTAATACGGACAATACTTGATTATCTTTACTCAGCTGGAACCTATACCTAGTGCTCCAGTATTCAGTCGAGAGAGTTTGTCTTGCGGAATTAGAGAGATTAGGGAGGTTTAGTAATTTGGCAAGGACCTTGAGTTTTGTAGGAGTGGGATTAAAAATGCGACCTTTATAGGTAGTCGAAAGAATCCCGGTAGCTTGCGAAAAGATGTAGGTATTGAATTCGGTTAGACTCTCATTTCCTATCCGGTGGAAGCAAAGGATAGCCGCCTGAAAGAAGGCCACTCTGATTGGATCAAAGTGAAACCTCCTTCCCAGCAGCGTGTCCTGCTCTATCCGCCAACGAATGAGATCATGAGAGGTAGACAGCTGTTGACGCGACTGCTCCGTACAAAGGGGTTTAAGCAACCACCTCGAGTGGAGCAGTAAAATATCGAGGATTGAATTCGTTGATGTGCAATGAAAGGAGGGGGACGGTGGTTTATGAATGAAGTAACCGTTCCTAGCTCTGCGTATCGATGCGTTGATCCAACGACCAGTTCTGTCATTAAAATCTCCCAGTATCATGTCATAGCCGCCGTCGATAATCCCATCCAGGGGTTCACGGTTCTTGTGAATCTCCCCTGGACGAATGTAGACATTGGCTATACTGAGACGTTTACCGTTCTTAACGAGTGAAACTACAAAACAAGACAGGGCTGGACAAGAGTAATTCAACAGGAGGGAAGACCTTAGGGAGCATTTAACTAAGGTCAAGAGTCCTTGAGATGAAGAGGAGTGAGGTGGGGTTATGTACGGAGTATAGTGGGTATAAATGTGCTTAGGGATAAATCGAGTAATGTCCTGGGGGAGACGGATAGACCGCGTCTCCTGAAGGACTATAACATCTGTGTCTCTACCAGTTAAAAGTCTAAGTGCATAAGCACCTCCCGAATTCCACTGAAGAATATTCAGTGAAAAAGGCTCGGGTTTACTCACCATTGTGTTAAATTAGTTGGAAGGGGGATGCCAACCTAGACAGAACTAGGTGCAAGAGGGTTGCCCCCTTGCAACTAGCCCCATCACAGGCCAGACCCCCCAAGGCAATATCTTCATTTCCCTGAGAGGCACTTAAGTCTTTTAGAATCTTTCCCACCTTAAGTGGGGGAACCATTCTGGCAGAACCCCCTTCCTCTTCTTAGTTCGGGGGTTGACTTTAGGTCTACTGGAATATCAGTGACAGTAAGAGTGACCAGAGGGATAAAGAAGGCCTTTAGCTCAGCGATGATTGTGCGTTTTTGATTCGCCAAAAGTGTAAGGATGTCGTTGTTAGACATTCCGACTGTAGCAGCAACTTCTACATAGGAGTGAGACGGGGGTTTTGTAAATCGTTAACGATAATTCTTGAACGTGGCGCACTTGCGCGACCATGCAGGATGATCCCCACGGCAGTTAATGCACGAAGGAGATGCCAGACATTTTTCATTGCAGACCATGTGGGTACACTCAGTCGTTCCACATACCCAACATGTTTGGCCTTACTGCATGTAGACCCCTAATGTCCCCAGCAGTGGCATCTTTGACAGTGGGGGAACGTCCATCTGTCTTCCTCAATTATTGTAAATTTTAAGTTAAAACCCATAAAGGGGTTGCCTGAGGAACGGGATAATAGTAGTCCACTATCTAAGTCAGCATTCGCAAATCCAACTGGGAGGGGCTCGCCCCCTTTCCCCAGTGCCTGCCTAACTGAGTGCAATTTGAAGCGACTCTTGAGATTGTTCGAGTCATCCTTTTCTAAGTACAGTGGAAAGTTCGAAATCTTCAGGCTACATTGGAGCGGCTTGATAGTGATCGACCCGTGATCCAGATAATGCTCCTCGAAAAAAGCCTATACTCATCCAATATTGAGGCGTTAGTAAAAGAAATCTTCACTGAGTTGGGATAAACCTTAACAGAGTTAAATATAACTCTTTTGTCGTGAAGACTAATAAAATCACGAAGAAACGTTTGGAACAAGTTATGTTTTTCTATAGGTTTTGACGCCTGTATTATGCACAAATGTGCTAGCTTTGGAATAGGGGGTAATATCCCCTTATCCGAGTCCAGAAAACAAAAATCATCACTTACTTGTGAGTCCGTCCTACCTTTGGAAGAGAATTGATGACCAGGAACATTCGTTTCTTCCTTGTTTGCTTGAAAATCGTTGCAAAATATCGAGCTTTGAAGCTCCGACATGCTTAATTTTTCACTCGCTTGAAATTGTATTTACTTTAAACACAAAAATGTAAATGTTTTAACATGTAAGTTATAAATCACTAAAAATGTACAACAAATGCATTGAGAAATCTTACTTTAAACATATGTGATTTTGGTAACATCGGACGATCAAAGAATAATACAAAAACGCAAATCATGGAATAAAACGGATTTTTCTGCAAATTCCAGTCCAAATTCCAAGGTAAGTGAAGTTTATTCGTCTAATTTAACCTCATACACGGAGATGGAGCTTCATCCGGTGTCTAAATGGGTTAACCATATCATCATAAAGCTTTCACACCCTCTTGAGAGGAAAAATATATTCAATGTACTGATAAGAGGTTTTACTAATCAACTAAAAGGCAGGATAATTTTTAACTCAATTAAATACTACGAGGCGGAAGTACGTATTTCATTTTGTACCTTCGGCATTGCGATGTCCTACTTCGAAAAAATGACTGAATATGGGACAATTATTTATAAGCGTATTCGGGCCTCAATCAAAATCAATAACTTACCACCTTTGATATCGGATAAAGACAAAAAAGAGCTTGAAAAGGATTTTCAAATCTCAGATGCTTGCTTGATCACAGGGAAAATGGCATACCCATCCATGTAACCTTCGGTTCAACTTCAATTGACAAAGCCCACTTACTTTCCAATAATTCTTGTAACCCCTTCAGGGCATAATTAAATATTCACAGTCCTAAATACCGACAACATGACTTACCCACACTTTAATTTATGCCACAAATAGTGCACTGTGCCTCGATGTGTTCGAGTGCGGCGTATGCATTTTCTCTAAGGATCACACTGATAACAAATGCGAAAAAACGCCACATTGCCTGAACTGTGACTAAAACCACTCGCATGGTCAATGAAATGTAGTTCGTTTAAGAAATATAGAAAAACAACACGAAACACTAGTTCTCCATCCCATCCGACAAATTTTAACAAAGTGGTTTAATCCAGACTCAATGATCGCATATCTACACATACAGATATATGCAAAATCATAGACGAGAGGCAGCAGGCAAATATGCGGGAAATACAGAACTTAATCCAACATTTAGCCATAAAGCTAGATGAAAGTTAGGTCTATTAATGAATACTTAATTACATATTATCGTGTCGATTAAACTGGAGACGAAAGACAAGCATTGGGAATTTACGGCGGCCACGGGAAATGATGATATTGCCCGGCGGCAAGTGTCTCAACCTAGTCCAGCTGAGTGTGAAAAAGGGAAACTTATCACCTCTGGTTCCGACTAGGAAGAGGCATCCCCACTAGTTAATAAACACAATGAGAAATAGTCAAGATCCTTTTTCACTGAATATCCTTCAGTGGAATTCGGAAGGTGCTTCCGCCCTTGGGCTTCTATATTGTAGAAATGCAGATTTTATAGTCCTTAAGGAGACGCGGTCTATCCGCCTCCCCAAGGACATGACTATCATTGCAAGTGGCAGCATGAAAAACGGGTGATCCGGATAGCGGATCACACACATCGGGTAGGTTTCTAATAGATCGTTAGAATACGATCCCCTACCAAAAGTAATATACAGAAATGTATATCTACACCACTGGAGCAGCCAGCTTAGTGGATGTTGCGTTGAATCACGATACAGACGTCCTGAGTTCAAATCCGATCAGCATCAGTCAACGGAGAAAGCAGATAATAAGGGTCGAAACGTGAAATGTAGGTCTGGGTCAGCAGCTGATGAGACCCACCCAGACTGATTAGTAGCGTCCTGCTGTATCAAAAATAAGATCAATACCTGTGAGGATAATATCGTGCCACAATCGGAAAAATTTCAGCTCACAGATGCAATCAAATACAATTAAAAACTATCATTGCAAGTGGCAGCATGAAAAACGGGTGATCCGGCTAGCGGATCACACACATCGGGTAGGTTTCTAATAGATCGTTAGAATACGATCCCCTACCAAAAGTAATATACAGAAATGTATATCTACACCACTGGAGCAGCCAGCTTAGTGGATGTTGCGTTGAATCACGATACAGACGTCCTGAGTTCAAATCCGATCAGCATCAGTCAACGGAGAAAGCAGATAATAAGGGTCGAAACGTGAAATGTAGGTCTGGGTCAGCAGCTGATGAGACCCACCCAGACTGATTAGTAGCGTCCTGCTGTATCAAAAATAAGATCAATACCTGTGAGGATAATATCGTGCCACAATCGGATATATATATATATATATATATATATATATATATATATATATATATATATATATATATATATATATATATATATATATATATATATATATATATATATATATATATATATATATATATATATATATATATATATATATATATATATATATATATATATATATATATATATATATATATATATATATGGTGACTGAAAGTCGTGAATCGAAGTCCAGTCTATCAAGCAACACCATTTAGTATAAATGCCGTATTTCGTAAGAAATCCTGGACCGTTGTCTACTCAGCACATCCGTGCACTACTATTATACCTGCCGTATCCATTTAGGATCCAACGAGTGCAGCGACAATTCAGCTACAACCTCTGCCTAGTGTTTAACGATGGTCCGCACAGCAATTCGATCTGGTTGAGAGCGAAAGCCTCAGACAATTAAGCAAAGTGTCGGAAACGCCTTTATTCACAATGTCACACAGGCAACCGAAACGACCAGTGTGTACCTCATTCTACTGATGAGTGTTGCCGGGTACTCATCATTTCGATGCTGAAGTGGTCGTCTAGAAGTGACATGGTGACTGAAAGTCGTGAATCGAAGTCCAGTCTATCAAGCAACACCATTTAGTATAAATGCCGTATTTCGTAAGAAATCCTGGACCGTTGTCTACTCAGCACATCCGTGCACTACTATTATACCTGCCGTATCCATTTAGGATCCAACGAGTGCAGCGACAATTCAGCAACAACCTCTGCCTAGTGTTTAAGGATGGTCCGCACAGCAATTCGATCTGGTTGAGAGCGTAAGCCTCAGACAATTAAGCAAAGTGTCGGAAACGCCTTTATTCACAATGTCACACAGGCAACCGAAACGACCAGTGTGTACCTCATTCTACTGATGAGTGTTGCCGGGTACTCATCATTTCGATGCTGAAGTGGTCGTCTAGAAGTGACATGGTGACTGAAAGTCGTGAATCGAAGTCCAGTCTATCAAGCAACACCATTTAGTATATATAAAAATATATATATCACTATGTTTTTTTCATGAAGAGGCATAAACACCAGGCAGCATTCTATATATCCTCAACAGATCAAGAAATAAAACCGAATTATTCTCGCAATATTCAAAGTTGCTACTTATGCCCAGTCATCCTATGTGTGACGACACACTTCAACAACGGTATACGCGTTTCGCTCTAACGGAGCTCATCAGTACCGTGACTTTAATAATCATCCATAGGCACCTTAACACACGCTTAAACAATGTCTAAAGCTCGAAAAACAGAACTACCCTTAATCTGAATCATCAGAGGAAATTTAGCATAAGCTCTGTGCATGGCAGTGCGTATTGCGGTTTAACCATGCATCAGGCACTAAATTCCTTTTAATAGAAATGCTGTTTTACAGGGACACTTGAAAGTGTACAAATATATAAAATATAATTTGTTGTTACACCTGCCCCGGGACACACAATGTTGTACTCGTAAATAAATCACTATGTTTTCCTCATGAAGAGGCATAAACACCAGGCAGCATTCTATACATCCTCATCAGATCAAGAAATAGAACCGAATTATTCTCGCAATATTCAAAGTTGCTACTTATGCCCAGTCATCTTATGTCGTCACTGGTATATAAAATATAATAGAATAGAATATAAATATATATTATAGAATATAAACTATATTCTAAAATATAGACTCCAATCCAGACTCGAATACATAGTCTATTATTTATTGGTCAAATTATAAAAATTGCTTTTTATCTTAAAATTTTATTATAAATTTTAGCGTACCATGCCTACCATGTTCTTGCCAGCCTACCATGCTCTTGCATTTTTTGGGGCTGTCGCCAGAATGCTGACAGCATTTCCACGTTGGATAGCGATGCAAATTTTAATTATAAACTTTAGCTTTATATAAATATTAATTGTATAAAATTTAATATAAATATTTATCTTTTATAATTATATATATTTAGCTTTAATTTATATATAATATAAAATACGTAAGCTCAGTTATCTGATTAGTAAACATGCCGTTGGCACAATGTGAAGTATTGATGTATTTGTTTTGTTTGAATACAATCACAATAATCTGCGTGTGATTGGTAATAAAATCAAAAATATTTTAAAATATCCATAACGTTCATTATACAGCCATTTTCAGCACCACATCGACACTTGTGTTAAGTGTGAATAAGTCATTTTTATATTTCCCTAGAGAAACAGTCGAGAATATGATTACACAGGCATTAAAACAGTTAGGTTTAAATGTAACTTATTCAACAGGCACTTTTATTGCAAACAATCAAACTTGCTCATATCAACAGCATGGAAAATTCTTAAATCACTAGAAGCGAATATTTTCAATGGAATGGAGAAATAATTTCAGTTTTATATTTTGAATCAAATTTCATTTATTGCGAGACTTTTCTTTTGATTGAATACAGCAATTATGATAAGCTAAGGGATTTAGAGAATAAAAATGAAGCATATCAAGATTGCGAAAATACATTTTAGGTTAAAATATAACTTATTCAAAGGCACTTTTATAGCAAACAATCAAACCTTTGCAGATCAACCAGCATGGAAAATTCTTAAATGATAAATTTGAAATTAAATTTTAAATCTTAAAATTAGAATATTTTCATCTAGTTTCATTTAGAAAGTGTATATTGGTGATATACACTTTTTGTCATCAATTATTTTCAAATAAATTTCATAAGAGACAAAAAACATATAAGAGCCAATTTAAATTAAAAAATTTAAATCTTGAAGCAACATTAAAGTCACTAATTAATTTTTATTTTTTTGAAACATTCAACTCTCACAAATATTTGTTAAATAAGTATCTAAATATATTTTTTGAAATTAATCAAATGGCCTAAAATGTAGCTTAGGTATACTGCTTTGCTAAGAAAATATAAATTCACAAACACATACTTGACTTGAATGACGCATTTGCTAATTAATGTCAGTAATTAAATATTTTAATGGAATCAAAATATTTAATTATATAATTTATATATAATATTATATATAAAATATTATAATATTTAGTCAAATATTTTTATCATCAATTTTTATTCAATATAAATATCAATTTTATCATCTTTTTGATCAAAATTTATAAAGTAATTTTAATTCTGTTTTTGCTTTAATTTTTATTATTCCTTTTATTTATCATATTTTTTTTGTGTTTTTCTTATTCCTTTTATATTTTTAATAATCTTTTTTTATCTTATCTTTTTTTGCTTCAAAATAAATAATTAATATATATAATTAAAATAATAATTAATAATAAAAGATTTTTAATAATATTAAAAATTTGAAAATTATACAAATAATTATTCAAACACAACTGATGCTAACGTAAATGGTATTAAGTTTAAAATGCAGCTTAAAATGATCATCAATTTTTGTATTATTTTTAAAATTATAAAAATAATAAATAATCATTATTTTAAATGATTATTTGAAGAATTTTAAATTGTAGCGTAATTCATTTTGCTGATGATTGATTTAGGTTGTGTTAAGATTTTTCTGATTTTACGTGTAAATTATCAACTTTGTTTAAAAATAAATGGGTTTGAAATAAACGTGGTTAGAATTCATTTTACATTTATCAGGTAATGATCAAATATCATCATCCAGTGACGGCATTTCTAGTTTACAATTTAGTCAACAAACTCATTATGCAAACACATGGTGTATATAATCTTGTAAAAATATTTATTTATAAAATTCATTTACATTTTTCTAGTATAGTTTATCGAGTACGCGGGTATAATCGATTAGCAATTGTGCTAATCGATTGAGCTTTTAAGTGTAAAAATAATGTCATGGTTAGATTTCACGCACATGTGCATTTATGTATAACTTAAAGTCGTATTTAATTTCATAATTTCCGATCCACTCTGAATTGAGAAAAGCTTAATTATAAATTGAGTGTGCAAGAAGATGATGCTTTGAAGTTTTCCGACTAGCATTGAAAACTATAATTTGAAAATTTAAAAACCAAAACTACCCAGCAGAAATCTGCAATTATTAGAAGAGTTCAATAGCATAAAAGCACAGCTTGATATAGAGAAGAAAAGGCAATATACACATACAGAGTGATCATTTAAAATACAACAAAAAGTCAGTATATTTTATCAGCTCAATTATTGTCCATAAATGTGAATGACGAATTTATAATAAATTCTCTTAAAGCTACATGACTGGTCAAAAATTACTACAGATATGTAAATTGACAAACGCTTAGACTGTTAAATCCAAAAAATGTAAATTTGTTCCATTGAAAAAAATCGTTTAATTTGTGAAGTAAAATTTTACTTTTTAAAAGTAAAATGTCAAAATTCATTATATCATGATTTCTAGATTAAAGAATCATGATTCCAACATTTAGTGTGATTTTCAAATAAAGATATATAATTTTCAAATAAATATATCATTAGATAACCCTGTTTTAAAATTTATAAAATGATTACGCACGAACAAAACATCATATCATTATCTATTGTATCCATTGAACTGGTGTTTAATACTTGTTTAACCGTGCTTTTGATCGATATTATCCTCAAGCGTTTTCCTCTCTACAACTCTGTCATTTATTAATTGATTAATAAATAATTAACAATTAAATAAAATCAAAACAAATACGCAAAACAGATTTTAATAGAATTTAAGTAATTTTAAAGTAATTTCAGAGTTTTTAATGCATCATAAGAGTTGAACTATTAAACATTGTATTCAACTTTTTAAGTTCTATTCAACTTTTTATCACGTTTTACTTTATTAAGTAATTGAAGATTCAATTGTCGTTTTAATCATATTCAAATATTTACTATTTTACTTTCAGACGCGTTATCATCAATCCTCGACAATGCTAATCGACCGCACAAATAAACCGCAGCAGCGATTATCGCATTGTCCTGTTATAACTCCAATGTATGAATCGCGTCCTGAAATTTCCTTTCCAATCGCTTTGCCGACAATGCATAATTATCAATCATTAGGCGATCAGCCCATGTTTCCGCCTCTGCTACCCCCATCATTTTTTCAAGGACAACATTGTCCACCAGGCTCATCGTCTTCGATGTTAATCGCCAATCTGGCAAATCCACAACACCAACAGACCGCATTTATGTTGAACCGAATCCTGATGCAAAACTTTTTTATATCATCTGCAAACAAACCAGGCAACTGTTGACATAATAGAATTTGCACCACATGCGTTACCTATTTTAACATGTTCGTTTCGAAGA
>WNNJ02003212.1:0-25064 GCA_012934845.2 Pomphorhynchus laevis
AGAACCTACTAAATTAAAGGATAACTATATAATAACAACTATTGGTAAAGCTAGCAATAACATTGTCTTCATATGCAAAAAGCTTCTCTTATGATATACTGATGAAAGAGGTTAATTCTAATGATTTAAATATAAACACAACATATGAACGTAGTGATTTAAGTTTAGAAACAATTATTACAAGTCACTGTTCTATAATGGATAAAAAGGGTATAAAAATTGAACCAGATAATAAAACTATACCTATATTATATTGGAATCCAAAGTTACATAAAAATCTAATAAAACCTAGGTTCATATGTAGTGCGTTTAAATGTACATTGAAACCATTTTCTGTCTATATGAATAAAATACTTAAAGTAATTAAAGCACACTTTAAAAAATATTGCAAGGTAATCGAAATTAATACTGGTATAAAACACTATTTCAGTATTAATTCTACAAAAGAATTTTTAGAACACAAAAGGAATAAATTTTCAGAATGTAAATAAGTACGATTTTAGTACGCTTTATACAAATCTAGATTTAGAGGTTATTAAAGATGCATTAGAAAAATTATTTAATCTTATATTTAGAAATAGATATACATTTATATGTTATAATAACTATAACGCATATTTAACAAAAATGTAACCATCAAGTAAATATAAAAATATGAATAAAATAGAATTTATAGAAATAAATAAATTAAATTTGCTACTAATAACTTTGTCTTCATGTAAAAAGCTTTATTATGATATACTGATGAAATAAGTTAATTATAATGATTAATCTTATCGGTGATTAATCTTATCGACGATTAATCTTATCAGTGATTAATCTTATCGATGATAAACCTTATTGATGAATTATCTTATCGATGATTAATCTTATCGGTTATTAATTTTATCAGTGATTAATCTTATCGATGATAAACCTTATTGATGAATTATCTTATCGATGATTAATCTTATCGGTTATTAATTTTATCAGTGATTAATCTTATCGATGATAAACCTTATTGATGAATTATCTTATCGATGATTAATCTTATCGGTTATTAATCTTATCAGTGATTAATCTTGTCGATGATAAACCTTATTGATGAATTATCTTATCGATGATTAATCTTATCGGTGATTAATCTTATCGATTATTAATCTTATCGATAATTAATATTATCGATGATTAATCTTATCGATAATTAATCTTATCGATGATTAATCTCATCAGTGATAAACCTTATTGATGAATTATCTTATCGATGATTAATCTTATCGGTTATTAATCTTATCAGTGATTAATCTTGTCGATTATTAATCTTATCGATAATAAATCTTATCGATGATTAATCTTATCGGTTATTAATCTTATCAGTGATTAATCTTATCGATTATTAATCTTATCGATGATTAATCTTATCGATGATTAATCTTATCAATGATTAATCTTATCGGTGATTAATCTTATCGGTGATTAATCTTATCGGTGATTAATCTTATCGATGATTAGTCTTATCGATGATTAATCTTATCGATGATTAATCTTATCGATGATTAATCTTATCGGTGATTAATCTTATCGATGATTAATCATATCGGTGATAAATCTTATCGATGATTCTTATCGATGATTAATCTTATCAGTGATTAGTATTATCGATGATTAATCTTATCGACGATTAATATTATCGGTGATTAATCTTATCGGTGATTAATCTTATCGGTGATTAATCTTATCGGTGATTAATCTTATCGATGATTTATCTTATCGGTGATTAATCTTAATTGTCTTAATTAAGAATCTTACTTATTCTTACATACAGTTTAAATTATTGACAATGCATTAATTAATAGTTTACTTACAAAAAAATATTTTTATTTAACTTTATTTTTATATTTATTGTCTAGCTTTTTGTTTATTTAATACTTTATTTAGTTTTGTAATAATTTAATTGGATTAGATAATTTATAGTAATAATTATTTATATTTATAATTCATATCAAGTTAAAATTTAAAATTGAAATTTAACATTAAAAAAAATCGTTTATGAATTGACTAATAAAAATTAGATCATGTATAAAAATAAAGATTAGAGGTCATCAAATACACCTTTGTGCACTATTTTGTGTACAACATACATCTGACAAACTTGGGAGATCTTTTATAGAATGTAAAGATGAGTAGGGTAATACTCGCTAAAAATATGTTCATCTGATATTTACTATTCTGAATATTATGAAATCACTGGATTTCAAAATTTAAAAAATGATAACTATCTCGTCGACTAATATCGACATCATCAGATATCCACAATAGTTGACGAAATACAAACAAATTCTATTTTATAATCAGCTCGTTCAATCTCTTTTTATGCCTAAATATTCATAAAAATATGCTGATAAACATTCTAAGCACGTCGTTCTTCCGCATATAGAAGATAATGAAACTCGAATCCAAATATAAAATATAAAATATAAATTTAAAATCAAATATAAATTCGATCAAATCAAATATATATTTTTTAAACATAAAATCCACCAAACTTGAATTATAAAAAGCAGAACAATAGTCGTTTCTAGAATACATAGTTGCAGTATTTCTGACAGAGGTTCTATTACCTGGAAGACAAAGTCCACAGGTCAATAATAACTTGTAAGTAGTACTAATCAGATAATTGAGTCTGCGTATTTTATATTATTATAAAAGTAATATAAAATAAAAGTTAATTTTTATGAATTGATTAATAAATAACAGATTATTTATCAAAACTTGCAGAAACATAACATCAGATAACTGAATCTACGTATTTTTTACAGTATACAAATAAAATAAAGATAAATAATTATATAAGATTTTATATAATTTATATTTATATAAAGTTAAAATTTTAAATAAAATTTTAAATAAAAATCAATTTTTATAAATTGACTACTAAATAATATACGAGGCATCAAAATCAAGATGTTGTATCAGAATAATAAGATGTCATTAATAATTGTTACATTAGATTTTATATAATTTATATCAAGTTAAAATTTAATATTGAAATTTAAAATAAAATACATTTTTTATGAATTGACTAATAAATAACAGACGGTGTATTAAAATAAAGATTGGAGATCATCAGGAAGAACTGATGTGTTATCACGTTTCGGCCCTTATTCCTCGACCCAACATAGCAGCAGAACCAAATACATGCTAATGACGTATTTCCTCTGATAAAAATTTATTATCTTGTATCTTATTATAATACAAAGTATATTACTTATTATCTATCCATAAAAATTCGACGCTAAATTGACTACTAAATAATATGCAATGCATCAAAATCAAGATTAGATGTCATCAGAAGGAACTGCTACGTTATCAGGTTTCGGCCCCTATTTATCTACCAAGCATAGCAGCTAGACCAAATACATGCCAATTACTTATTTCATATGATGAAATTTAATTATTTCATTATTCATAAATAATAAATAAATAATTAATTTTTTTTAGAAAAAATAAGTAATTTATTAAATTAATTAATTTTTTATTATTAGAAAAATTATGTGTTTATTATTTTCTTAATTTGTACTTGTATAAAGATAAAATAAATAATAAATAATAATAATCTTAAAAATATTAATATTTTCTTAAATGAGGCTAATAAAACTATTCATATTTATAATGTCCTTTTACCACTTTATTGTTGAACATTTGGATAAAAAACATTAATATGACCACATTGTCAAAATTTTGATAAAAAAATATATTTTAAGTAACAAATTAAAAATTAAATTATGCTACCGTACCTAAACGCACATTTATTCTCTAGCTGCTAAATTCGAATGCTTAACTCTAAAACAATTTTTTTTAATAATTTTCGCAAATCTTGAATATATATAGTATATTTTACAGCAATATACTAAAAAAACCTTATTGGGAAATGACCTTCGTAATTTTAAATAAATTTTTTATCAAAAATACCTTAGACTGTGAGCACATCCTAAAAGACAACTACTATCAGGGTAGATATTTTCATACGCAACACAGTTTTAGGCTGTCTTATAATTCCGAGTTTAAAACAAATATCTTAATCATAAACGTCTAATATGCATATATTTACCATTAAACGTGATTCTGTGTTCATTGTCGTAATACTGTTCAAGATACTAATGCGCTATGTATATTCATTCTATTATTTGATAAATATGGTGAGTTTCTAAAATTAGAATATTCTGTAACACGTCAGTTTACACCTATATTTCTCTTAAGTTCATTTAAAGCCCTTACATGTTTATTAATATTATTGCTGTAATCACAGTTATTATTGAACAAAGAAGAAAATTAAGATTTTATTTTGCGATATCTAAAAATAGGCATACAAAAAGGCAACGCACAAAAGAAAAAATGCAAACGTTATACAAAAAGCAATCGATGTTACCTGGATAATTACAGACCCGTAAGTCTGACTTGTGTATATTATTGTGTATTGGAAAGAATATTATTTCGTGTAATCACTAATAACACAGAAACTAATAAGTTAAGTGTTACCAAGTATATAAAAGATTCAATGTCAAAGTTTTAATTTTGATTTTGTGAAGGAATTTAACTTGGTTCGGAGTAATATCTTGATTCCTAAAATGTATGCCATATCGATCACATTTTTATTCGTTAGGTAGATGATTTCATTTCACACCGCTTCTATCAAGTATGTAATAATGGTCCTTTATCTGACCCCCTTCATGCTGTTGTTGCAAGAATGTATAGGACCATTAGGCCCACTGCTGTTTTGTATATTTGTCAACGATCAAAATGATACCCTGAAATCACACACACTTTTGTAAGCCGACAATCTAAAAATTGGGCGAGCAATTAAATTTAATTTAGGTGTGGATATCTAATTAGAAATCAATAGGATTTTTGAGTTACATATTCCAACGGATTGTGTGCTACTGAAATATCCAAACTTTTGTCTTTTCTGTAGTAGTATGCCTCAATCGTTTTAAAGATCTACATGATTCTAAACTAAGTTCGAATCTTAAGCATACCAATTCTGTAATACTCAAAGAAACTCCTTATGGATAATGTTAATTATTATAAAATCTGGCATTGCAGGAGTATCTCCCTACATGAAACTATCTATCGATATAATATTATAACATCCTTAAGTAGGCGTAATTTGATCCCACCGAGTTTTCACGGGTTTGTCAAGGGACGCTCGGTTCATTCAGCAATAGGTGAAGTGCATCAGTTTTGTAGGGATAATAGCCATCAACTAGCTGTGGCTGTTTTCCTTGACTTTTCTGCTGCATTTGACCGCATTTCCATTCCCTTTGTTATCTCCTCTCTCAGGTCACTCGGGTTGCCTGCGAGAATTGTTAACAGGGTGGAGATATTACTGTTTACCAAGAGGTTCTACTATGAAGACGACCCTGATGCGTGTCAGTTCTACCCTATTACAGGTGTGCCCCAAGGATCCCCACTTTCTCCTATCTTATTTCTTGCTGCCTCCATTGTACTATTCAAGAATTTTAAACGTGATCAACATCTAGTGGTATACGCTGATGATACCACGGCCCTGTTCTCTGGACGCAGGTGCAAAGATGTCGCTTCGGACATCAGCCGTTTCTTTTTAAGATTAACAGACCAGCTGACCCTATCCAATCTTATTTTAAATTCATCAAAATCGCAGGTAGTTGTCTTTCATGGCACCCCTGCGACAAAGAAAAAATTAAAGAGACTAGCACTCTCAGCTCTATCTTCTATATTGACTAATCAACCACTCCCTACCTTCACAAGTCGAGTAAAATACCTGGGGTTCACTGTTACGGTGAACTGGTCGGCGAAAGCTGACCTGGATAGACTTAAACGTATCCTGAAGAAAGCTAGGTGGGCCCTGAAACGGGCTCAGCATCTGTCGTTGAATGGGAAAACCCAAGTGCGCCTCTGGGGTACTTGGGCTATCTCGGGATTAGTCTTCTTTTCGAGAGGACGTCCTCCAGAGCAAAGACTAAGGTTTCTCAAGCTCCTCATCTCGCGATTACCGCGCATAGTCCGCCTAGATTGGATTCTTCGGGGGGTGATAGACCCCGGGTGGTTCAGTCGAAGAGCGGCGTGTTGGATGTGCTGGAGGGCTCAGATCCCGCTGGACCTGAGGCCGTGACATCATTATGAAGACTAAATGCTATTATGAATTATCTTATTTGAACTGCATTTTTTTTTCTAATGTCTCTTTTCGTTATTTTTTAGTGGTTGTTAGTTATTTAAGAAATTCCTTATCTTATCTTATAACATCCAAAGGACAATTTTGCAGATGCGAATAAATGTTAAGCAGCATCGTTCATGGTGATAGACAAGCAAACTCAATGTTATGTAGCACGACCGCTTGATTAAAAGAATTCGAAGCGTCTACACCCATATTCAGATAATTTAAAACATTCGAAGCGTATACAGTCAAATGAAGCCAGACCTTAGATATAAAACGCCTTTTGTCAAAGCGACATCATTTAAATAATAAATAACGAGTCTAAAATTGGTAATGCCTTATAATTTGTATATCGTTCTTGTATATCTCTTCTTTCATCGCGTCTCTTCCCTAAAATCGATTACTGCCTCAGCATTTTCGTTTTAAACGGATTATTTCCTTAGACTGGACATAGTATTCAAGCACAATTAAAATATCGTTTTTCTGATTTTAAGATAAATCAACCAATTTATACGGAATAGTAGTTAGCCATGTTGGAACATTTATTTGACTGACATGGCTGGTAGTATGGAGCTACTTGTCTTCCTTGTCAACCATTACCACATCAGTTTTTCAATTGCAATCAATCTGCAAACAGTAAAGGCTTCAAGCCAATTGGGATCTATACTCTCTATCAGAGAATCTTTAAAAAAAGTAGATAAAGCTAAGGCAAGCGTGCTTGATATAGATCCAAAACTTGTCACCATAGAGAAAAATTAATTCCTGGAGTTCCGTACTTCTGTCTGACTTTTATATGCCTCTAAAATGTGTCATCCGTTAAAAACATTGAAACGGACTGTATAGTGTAAGATTGCATTGGATAAAGGCAGATATATATCCGGATAAGCATTACTAGCTTTGGATTAAGATATTATAGTACGTCCTTAATAATCTTTAACCGCACCATCGAATCGAACTTCAATAAAACAGTAATGTTTTCACATTTTCGATCGAATTTTTAGGCTAAAGTTATTATTTAACGTAATTATTCAAATAGTTAATGAAAATTGGAGTAGTGCTACAGATCTATATGATGTATAAGTAATTGACTGTTTAACAATGTTTTCCTTGTAAAATCTCTTCAATTTTTACTGTTGAGTTATTAAAATTATATTTGAATTATTAATGATAATAATTAATGCAAAAAGCAGAGCCCCTTGAATAGGTTTATTAAATTTAAAAAGCAAATAATGTCATAAGAATAATAATAAGAATTTTGTTACATAACATAACAACCAATAACTAGATAAATAACAGAAAGGAAAAGAGTCAGAGTCACAAAAAAACTTGTCAACTGTAGATTCAATGATCTGTGCTAACTTCTTCCCAAATTAAGGTCTCAAATCCACTGGGATCTGAGTCCTCCAACCAATCCAACACGCCGCTCTCCGACTGAACCACCCGGGGTCTTTCACCCCCCCCACCCGAAGAGACCAGTCGGCGCGGACTATGTTGGGAGCGAGAGACGAGGAGCTTAAGAAACCTTAGTCTTTGCTCTGGGGGACGTCCTCTAGAGAAGAAGACTAATCCCGAGATAGCCCAGGTGCCCCAGAGGCGCACCTGAGTTTTCCCATTCAACGACAGATGCTGGGCCCGTTTCAGAGCCCAACTAGCTCTCTTCAGGATACGTTTTAGTCTATCCAGGTCAGCTTTCGCTGACCAAAATAATGTCGATTATGTTAAAAAAGGATTTATTTTTACGTGGCAAATGCGTGCCAGCGCACGCTTACATGACCACACAAAAAATCTAAATCATGTGCCGAGATGGGAACGGAGGAGGTATTTGAATGTTATAAAGGAGGGAGCGCGGCGGATGAATGTCTTCGTTCAAGTTAACAATTTAGCCAGAAATTGATCAATCCGATGCCAAGTCAGTATTTAATGTGGCCAAAGTGCGAGAGCTAAAAAGTTAAGCTTTCATCCTTAAATTTCGACATGGAATTGTATGAATAATCAGCACTGTCACGATTTCGATAATTTACATGACGATCTTTGAAGTAAGCTGTCATATACATGTTGTGCATGTCATGTTAATGAGGCGATCCCTCATAGAGCATCCAATTAGCAAAAGTCAATTCTAAGTCAATACTAAGTCGAAAGTCAATTATAAGTCGAAAAGTCAATTAAAAGTCAATTCAAAAGTCAATTCAAAAGTCAATTCTAAGTCGAAAAGTCAATTAAAAGTCAATTCAAAAGTCAATTCTAAGTCGAAAAGTCAATTAAAAATCAATTCAAAATCAATTCAAAAGTCAATTCTAAGTCGAAAATAAAATCGTCTTTCATTATTAAGAAGGATCACTAATTTACCTTAGCGAATACAACGGAGCCAAATTATTAAGGATGTATATACTCAAATAGAATTGGATCGTTGTATAACCAACATATAGGGGCGCAACTTTTTATTGTCTCAATTTAATATTTAATTGAACGGTAATTTTATCAAAAAAGGTTGTCGCGTATCACAATAAAATCACCAATTTCGCGGAGCAGCGCGTAAGTAAGGGTTTTATTAATAACTATATAACTGATAAAAAACTTAAGAAACAAAAACATGCAAAAGAAAACTTTAAATAGAAGCTGTTCACGACGTGTATTTTGAAATCTTCAACTTATATTCACGGCCTCAGGTCCAGAGGGATCTGAGCCCCTCGGCCACACCAGCGCGCCGCCCTCTGACTGAACCATTCGGGGTCTCTCACACACCTAAGGGTCCAGTCAAGGCGGACTATAATTGGTAATCTCGAGATGAGGAGCTTGAGAAACCTTAGTCTTTGTTCTGGGGGACGTCCTTGTGAGAAGAAGACTAATCCCGAGATAGCCCAAGTACCCCAGAGGCGCACTTGGGTTATCCCATTCAGTGACAGATGCTAAGCCCGTTTCAGATCCCACCTAGCTTTCTTCAGGATACATTTAAGTCTATCCAGGTCAGCTTTCGCCGACCAATTCACCGTAACGGTGAACCTAAGATATTTTACTCGACTCGTGAAGATGGGGAGTGGTTGATGCTGCAAAATGGAGGAGAGTGCAGAGAGTGCTTGTCTCTTAAGTTTCTTTTTGGTGACAGGAACGCCATTAAATACTACCACCTGTGATTTTGAGGAGTTTAAAATAAGATTGGATGGGGGCAACTGATCTTTTAATCTTAAAAAGAAACGGCTGATGTCAGAGATTACATCTTTGCACCTGCGTCCAGAGAACAAGGCTATGGTATCATCAGCATATACCACTAGATGTTGATCACGTTTAAAATTCTTGAATAGAACAATGGATGCAGCAAGATATAAGATAGGAGAAAGTGGGGATCCTTGAGGTACACCCGTAATAGGGTAGAACTGACGCGCATCAGGGTCGTCTTCATAGTAGAACCGCTTGGTGTACAGCAATATCTCCACCCTGTTAACAATTCTCGCAGGCAACCCGAGGGACCTGAGAGAGGAGATAACGAAGGGAATGGAGATCCGGTCAAACGCAGCTGAAAATCCAAGAAAAACAGCCACAGCAAGCTGATGACTATTATCCTGACAAAACTGATGCACTTCACCAATTGCTGAATGGACCGAGCGCCCTTTGACAAACCCATGAAAACTCGGTGGGATCAAATTACGCCTACATAAATGAACGCGGATTCTACGCGCAAGCGCTTTTTCGTAGATGGATATGAGGGCGTTTTGAATCGAGATGGGCCGCAGATCTTTAGGACAAGTGATTAATCTCTTTTTAGGTAAAAAACCTCGTCGGCTGATGTTGATGTCCGCTATGTCAGACGGGAAGGCTAGTAGCATTGTGATGGCGACCTCCTTTCTCTGACTGTATGTCAAAAGCTGACAGACACGAGTGGTGAGTGGCGCGTGGGATTTGGAGGTGCCCGGGAGTGGTCCCCAGGAGTTAAGGATATCTGTAACAGATAAGTCCCTACTCCTGAAGTCACACCAAGGCGGGATTGGTTGGGGAGATTGAGTGGCTCCATAATTATGTCAGGAAAGTGACTCCTCTAAAACTTTGTTAAGGCCTATGCTACCAATCCAAACCAAGGCTCTATCCTTCCAGCAAACAAAAGGGTTTAGGCGAGCAATGCTTGCCCTATCCCTGCTCAGCTGGAGCCTATATCTAGAGCTCCAATATTCATTCGAGAGGATATGTCTGGCGGAAACAGAGAGATTGAGAAGGTGTAACATTTTAGCTAGGACCTTGAGCTTTGTTGGAGTAGGATTGACTATTCGACCTTTATAGGTAGTCGAAAGGATCGCGGTAGCTTGCGATGAGAGGTAGGAATTAAATTCGGTCAAACTCTCAATTCCAATTCTGGGGAAGAGTTGGATAGCTGCCTGAAAGAAGGCCACTCTAATAGGGTCAAAGTGAAACCTTCTTCTAAGCAACGTATCGTCCTCTAGCCTCCAGCGAATTAGGTCATGAGAGATGGTCTGTTGTTGACGCGACTGCTCGGTGCAAATGGGTTTCAACAAACACATCTTATGTATCAGTAATATGTCGAGGAGAGAATTTGTTGTAGAGCAATGAAAGGTTGGGGAAGGTGGTTTATGAATAAGATGGTCGATCCTTGCTCTTCGGAGTGCTGCATTAATCCAACGACCAGTTCTGTCGTTGAAGTCACCAAGTAACATGTCATAACCGCTCCCCAATATTTGATCCAAGAGGTCACGATTCTTGTGAATTTCTCCTGGCCGAATATAGACATTGGCTATGCTTATACGCTTACCGTTCTTACAAAGTGATATAAAAGACCTTGAGATGAAGAGGAGTGAGGGGGGGTTATGTAAGGAGTAAAGTGGGTGTATATGTGCTTAGGAATAAATCGAGTAATATCCTGTGGGAGACGGATAGACCGCGTCTCCTGAAGGACTATAACATCTGCATCTCTACCAGATAGAAGGCTAAGGGCGGAAGCATCTCCCGAATTCCACTGAAGGATATTCAGTGAAAAAGGCCCTTGATTACTTCCCATTGCGTAAGTGTTACCGAAGTGGGACGCCCTCCACCTAGTCGCAACTAGAGGCGGAAAGGTCGCCTTTACCGCTTCCCGTCACGACAAATGGAGTCGCTTGCCCACGGGCGATATCTTCATTTCCCTCGTTAGCCATAGCCCAGATCGAATCCTTCCGAGCAAGCTTCAGAGCAGCTATGCTCAGCGCTGACCCGTTTCGTTTCTTAGATTTTGGTGGCTTCTTAATATTGTTAGTCTTCCCAGAAGGAGGAGAACGGAAGGATTCCGCTAATTGACCCACCAATTTTTGGACCAATTTTTCAAGTTGAATCATTGATGCCTGATGCTGCATTTCAATAAGTTTAAGAATTTCCGTATCCGGCATCCTGTCGTCTTTCTTGTTAGACGAGACAGCTTCCACGAAGCTAGTCGGTTTTGCTGTCACACCCCTGTGTCTCTTTTGGTACGCTTTAAAGATTTTACATTTTTTGACCATGCGGGGTGCTCACCACCGCAGTTTGCGCAAAATGGCTTACTTTCGCACTTCTCAGGATGTATAGCAGTTGTACCACACACGCCGCACTTATGGGGTAGAGAACAGCCAGCAGACCAATGCCCCCACTGATGGCAATTGTTGCAGTGAGGGTACGTTAGTGAGTCGGTTTCGATTATTGAAAATCTCAAATTATACCCCATAAAAGGATTGCATGTCGAAATCGATAGTTTTAGAGCTTCATCAACCGGGGCATTGCAAAACGCCACGGGAATTGGGAAGCCTTTAATCCCTTTTATAAAGTGCACGTTAGAGATTTTGTAATCAGTTTCTAGGGCTGATATATCTTGTTCTGAAATGTATGTGGGCATGTTATTTATCTTTATTGTTGCCAGGATTGGTTTGGAAGCAATTATACCTTGTTCCGAATGCTCTTTTTTAAAGTAGTCGACGTACGACATTGCCAGATCAGGAGTGCAGAATGAGATTTTAATCTCAGATTCATAATATTTAATCGCATTGAACAATATCCTTTTTTTAAATCGATCGGCAAGCCCCTTGTAAAGACATTAAACATGTTCTGCCTTTCCAGAGGCACCAAAAGTCTGATAATCACGAGGTTGGATAATTTTGGTACCGAAGGGGGAGTTCCCCCTCCGAAATATATTCAAGAGAAGCTAAATCTCCAGTTATCTCGTTTATTGCATTGGCAGGAAAATGAGTTTTCATTGAGTTCTTTGAACGCTCCGACATGCTAAATTTACTCATTTTTGAAAACAGTAATACGGAGCAGCGCGTGAAATCTATTGATCTACATAAACACACAGTGTTAAATTCGAACAACGCGTTCGGAGCATCAAACGATTCAGAAAATACAGCTATTTCCAGTAAGAAAAAATAAGAATTTGGAACAAAAAAGGTAAACAAACACTCAATGAACGTTCTACAGGTTAGTAATTTTGTTTCGGGTACCGGCGAGGGGGAATTACTTCCTCCAATCCCTAAAACAAGTAATTTAGTGTTAGTTACTTTGTTAAAACCTATCGAAAGACATGCATTGTATAATTGTTTTCTTCGAACATTCGCACTTAAATTTAAGAACAGAGTCGTGTATAACTCTGTCAGATACACGGAGACGACTATTAAGATATCGTTTGCTTCAGAAGAAGCTATGAATGAATACAATACTTTTTTTCAAGTGAATTTAAAAGATATTGGCAAGTTCGAATCAAAGCCTATAATGGCCAGTCTAAAAATCAACAATCTTCCAGTTTCAATTGAACATGAAGATTTAGTCAATCTTACCGAGCTGTTTAGAATACATAACGTTAGACCGCTGACAGGTCGAGATGGTAACCATATAAACGTAGGTTTTTGTTCGGCCTCGGTTGGTCAGGCCGAACTGCTTTCTAGAAATCACTGCAACCCCTTTCTGGGTTTCAATCTTAAGTTTACCACTGTGTCTACCAAAGAGTATACATACCCGCACTGCAGCCGGTGCCATAAATGGGGGCACTGGGCCTCCAGCTGCAGTAAGGCGGCTTGTTGCGGCCGGTGTGGACAAATGGAATGCCCCACAGACGCTTCTTGTATTAACCCCGTCAAATGCCTCAATTGCGGGGAAGCTCACCCGGCGTGGGCAAGAAAATGCCTTTATTTCAAGGCCTACTTATGCAAATTTCAAGCCCCGTGGTCACACAAAGAGACCTTTTCCAAGGTGGCAGTCAGTCCTGTTGCTTCAGATCTTTTTTCTGACCTCAAATCCGAAATATTTATGAAGAATCTCAAGCAAATGGTTATGAAGATGGTCGCCAATTTGTTTATGAGTCCGCCGTCAGTGGTCGTTCCTGCTGAAAAATCAAACAAGAGGGGTGCTTCGGCTCACGCCGTTCCCCCGTTAAAAATCGGGAAACTCATTAAACAAAAACAGAGAAGGGGAAATGAAGACGCTGCCCAGGGGCAAGTGCCTTCACTGGACGGGGCTGGTGGTGGGAAGGGGAACCTTCCTGCTCCTAGTTCGGTCTAGGATGGCAATCCCCATTCCAACTAGTCCATCACAATGCAGAGTACTCGTAAGCCTTTTTCACTGAATATCCTTCAGTGGAATTCGGGAGGTGCTTCTGCCCTTAGACTTCTATCCGGTAGAGACGCAGATGTTATAGTCCTTCAGGAGACGCGGTCTATCCGTCTCCCCCAGGACATTACTCGATTTATCCCAAAGCATATCTGTTCCCATTATACTCCGTACATAACCCCGCCTCACTCTTCTTCCTCTCAAGGACTCTTGACCTTAGTTAAGTGCTCTTTAAGGTCCAACCTCTTGCTGAACTACTCATGTCCAGCCCTGTCTTGTCTGGTAGTTTCACTCAGTAAGAACGGTAAACGCCTCAGTCTAGCCAATGTTTACATTCGTCCAGGGGAGATCCACAAGAATCGTGACCTCCTGGATGGTATTATCGACAGCGGCTATGACATGATACTAGGGGACTTCAACGACAGAACTGGTCGTTGGATCAACGCATCACTTCGCAGAGCCAGGAACGATTACTTTATTCACAAACCACCGTCCTCCACTTTTCATTGCACATCAACAAATTCAATCCTCGGCATTTTACTGCTTCACTCGAGGTGGTTAATTAAACTCCTCTGCACGGAGCAGTCGCGTCAACAGTTGACCACCTCTCATGGCCTCATTCGTTGGAGGATAGAGGAGGATACGTTGCTGAGAAGGAGGTTTCACTTTGATCCGATCAGAGTGGCCTTCTTTCAGGCGGCAATCCGACTCTTCCCCAGAATAGGAAATGAGAGTTTAACCGAATTCAATACCTACCTCTCTTCGCAAGCTACCGCGATTTTATCGACTACCTACAAAGGTCGCTTATACAATCCCACTCCGACAAAACTCAAGGTCCTAGCTAAATTGCTGAACCTTCCTAATCTCTCTGTTTCCGAAAGACAAACCCTCTCGAATGAATACTGGAGCACTAGATATAGGTTCCAGCTGAGTAGGGATAAGACGAATATTGCTCGTTTTAACCCGTCTCAGTCTTCCTTCTGGAAGATATTCAGGAAGGAGAAGTTTGTGTGCTGGAAGGATAGGGCATTTGGTTGGATAGGTAAGATATGCCTTGAAAAAGTTTTGAAAGAGTCACTAGCCCTTCATAACTATGGAGCCACTCAATCACATCAACCAATCCCGCCTTGGGGTGACTTCAGGAGTAGGGACTTATCTGTAACAGATATCCTTAACTCCTGGGGTCCACTTCCGGGCACCTCTAAATCCCACGCTCCACTTTCCTCTCGAGTCTGTCAGCTTTTGACAGCCGATCAGAGAACAGAGGTGGCCGTCACAATGCTTCTAGCACCCCATCCGATGTAGCAGGCATCAATATTAGTAAGAGAGTGTTTATTCCTAAGAAAAAATCCTGCTCATGCCCTAAAGATCTGCGACCCATTTCGATTCAAAATGCCCTCGTGTCGATTTACGAAAAAGCGCTTGCGCGTAAAATCCACGACCATTTGATTAGGCGTAATTTGATCCCTCCTGGTTTTCATGGGTTCGTCAAAGGTCGCTCGGTCCATTCAGCAGTAGGTGAGGTGGAGCAGTTTTGTTGGGAAAATAGCCATCGTCTTGTAGTGGCTGTTTTCCTTGACTTTTCTGCTGCATTTGACCGCATCTCCATTCCCTTTGTGATCTCTTCTCTCAGGTCCCTCGGGTTGCCTGCGAGAATAGTGAACAGGGTGGAGATACTGCTGTACACCAAGCGATTTTATTATGAAGACGACCCTGATGCGCGTCAGTTCTACCCTATTACGGGTGTGCCTCAAGGTTCCCCACTTTCTCCTATCTTATATCTTGCTGATTCCATTAATCTATTCAAAATATTTAAACGCGAACAACGTCTTGTGGTGTATGCTGATGACACCACAGCCCTGTTCTCTGGACACAGGTGCAAAGACGTAGTTTCTGACATCAGCCGCTTCTTTTTAAGATTAAAAGACCAGTTACCCGTATCCAATCTTATTTTAAACTCTGCCAAATCGCAGGCGGTTGTCTTTCATGGCACCACTGCAACAAAGAAAAAACTTAAGAGATTAGCATTCTCTGCCTTCTCCTCCATATTTGCCTCTGAACCACTCCCCATCTTCACAAGTCGAGTAAAATACCTGGGGTTCACCGTTACGGTGAACTGGTCGGCGAAAGCTGACCTGGATAGACTCAAACGTATCCTGAAGAAAGCTAGGTGGGCTCTGAAACGGGCCCAACATCTGTCGTTGATAAGGAAAACCCACGTGCACCTTTGGGATACCTGGGCTATCTCGGGATTAGTCTTCTTCTCAAGAGGACGTCCCCCAGAGCAAATGCTAAGGTTTCTTAAGCTCCTCGTCTCTCGTTTACTCAGCATAGTCCGCGCCGATTGGATTATTCGGGGTGTGAAAGACCCCGGGTGGTTCAGTCGGAAAGCGGCGTGTTGGATCGGTTGGGGGCTCATATCCCCATGGATTTGAGGCCTTGAAGCAGGAAGAAGAGCTGGAATGCCGATAGATATCGGTCGATTTACATTGACACTAGTCGTTAACTTTTTTTCATTTATTTATGTTTTCTTTTTTGTTTCTGTTTTTTCGTGTACATAAGACAATCATTTATTTATTTATTTATTTGAATTGAAAATTAGAAAATTTTCTCTACAACTGCTGGGATAAACTCTGCAGTTTAAATACGCGGTGAGTTTAAATAGTCTATATCATCGAAGCATCCTAGATACCCTGCCACCATATTTGAGGGGCAATGTCAAAATTTTATCGCTAATTTTCCGCACACCAAATTATTAAGTAATACACTATTAATGAAAATATATCAGCTCTATATCTATAAATATATAAATTTAACATATAAATTAAATATATAAATATATTGTTGATAAAAATATATAAATATATGGTTGAGTAATATGATATATTACTAAATATATAACATATCTAGTAATATGTTATACATAAATATAAATATATACAGTGATATTTATTATTCCCTTTACACTTGAAATCCGCCATCGTTCGTCCCATCAAAAAACAATCGCTCGACCACTCCCCTCCATTTAGCTATCACCCCATTTCACTCCTCCCTACTCTTTCTTAGCTTTTAAAACGCCACATCTTAATACAGATCAACGTTTATCTCTCTTCATCCAATCTGTACCCTCTTTCCAATTCGCTATCCGCTCTAATCACTCCATAGAAATTACCTGCATGAAAGTTTACAACAACCTACTCATTTCTCTTGACAAGGCTCTATATAGTGTTCCCATCTCCCTCGACCGCTCATACGCTTTCGACATCGTCGACCAATTCATCCTCCTTTCTTGCCTTCGGTATGATTACGGCTTTTCTTCCTCTTCCGTAGCATGTTTGCCTCATATTATCCGATCGTTCTTTCCTCATTTATTCTAATTCAGCATCCTCTCCTCCCATCCCTATTTTCTACCGGCCCCACAAGGTTCAATCATATGTTCCCCGTTTTTCTCTCTTCTGCTTGGCGATCTATCTCCGTTTACCAAACTTAACTCTTTTAAGGTCATGCAATACGCCAATAACATACTCATCTATGATCATGCACCGCCCATCGCATACACGATATCGGCATTTCTACCCCAACTGTATTTCTTCTATCTAGAAACGTCTCTCCCATCTTCATCTCGTTCTAAATTCCGACATGTCCAAAATAATATAGATCCTTTATCGTCAACCTAGTATATCTCCTCCCCCTGTATCTTTTGCCTTATCGATCATCCTCATAATCCATAATCTCACTTCCTTAGGCCTCCATTTCGATGATTAACTTTCCCATAAACCCTTTGTCCGTGACAAGGTCCGCTCGTCTAACTTAATTCCTGGTGACATCGGCCTATCCACCCATATCGACTTTCGCTCTTGTGTATCTCTTTCTTTCATCGCTTCTCTTTCCTAAAATCGATTACTGTCTCAGCCTTTTCGTTAATTCTCCAAAATTTATCACCATAGCCCTACAACGCATCATAAACTCTACCGTTCGAGTGCTCCTACGTCTCCGTAGATTCGACCACACATCCACACATTGTTAAACTCGCCTGGCCCACCATCCGCATCCAACTCCGCTTTCTCGTCTTTTTTCGTATCATCGATGTCGGCTCCCCATCGTTCATCAACCTTCATTTCTTAGAAGACACTCGCACCACCTCTCTATCACTGCGTTCACGTCTAACCATCTTACTTCACGCTCTTAATTACTTCAACAACTACGACCTCTGATCCTTCCTCGTCGCCGCCCCCTTTCCTGGAATAAGCTCCTTATCGACGATTACCGCGCTTTCTCATTTCTCACATTCAAATACATCCTCAGTTTTTTATTGTATTATGTAGGCGTGCGCCGGCACCCATTTGCCACTTAAAAATAAATCCTTCTTTTTATATGTTATATATAATGAGACATGATTATAAAATCGTCACCTGAGATCCTTCTTAAAATAACAAATAATAAATTAAACTTGTACAGGTTTCTGATTTTTTTACAATTTAAGTATTCACCCTACCCACTTTAAGTCTATGTCTTAAAGTCGGTAAGGCGTACACCTACCGATCAAAGTATCTGGCTTTGAATCTGAAAGTGCAAATAGTGTTTAAAATATATGATCAATCACATGAATTTCTAAAACGGCATTTTCCAAGATGCATCCAAAGCATTCTTACTTTATATTTATCACTGATGTTATCATGAGGTCATTGAATCGATGATGGTGATCATTTGATGGATTCTTTCATTTATTTTGGCAATTTCGCTAGATTAGACAAGATGGTTTCGCCACAAAAATCTTCTACGGTATCTGCTGAGAAACAATAACAATTAGTCATGCAAAATTTGGCATGCTGTGAGTCAAGATGTATAGGGTTGGAAGTAATAAATTGATGATATCGTAGATGGTTTCTACTGCGAAATCATCTCTTGTGATCTCTCAAAATTGGCAAAATATATGAAAGAATATATTAAAAGATCACCTATAAGAAAGAATGCTTTGAATGCATCTCGGAATTTTCGCTTTCAGAAATTCATTACATTGAAGGTTCCATAATCTGTTGTATTTCTAGCTGCACTAGATGGTTGGTGTATTAAACAAATACAGAGTATTTATTCAAATGAATCTACAATAAGAAACATGCTAGGTAAGAAAACATGTCATTGTCATGTGAGTGTATTACGACATTCTCTTTACCACAAAATCCTGGAGGTATGGCGGTTTTTGACGTTTTCTCTGTGGTCGTTGTTCCAGCTGCTCCGATACTGAACCGTTTGAAAGAGTACGCTTCATGACGACGTTCATGTTGCTGATTCTTTCGATCTCTCCTGTGCATTTGCGTGTTTTATTTTGACTGGTCGGATCATAGTCAGAGTGTTGATTGTTTGGATTTCCTTCAGTTTCTTCGCATGTTTTGCTTTGATTGCAAGGGTCATCATAACTAGCACTGGGTTAATCGAGACTAAATCGGTAATTGACGGGGACTGTTAGTTGGAGTAAGAATGTTGAATTTTTTTCAATCGATTCCAGCGCATAACTGTCGGTATTTATTTATAGTGGAAATGCACGCCTATGCGCGCTTACAAATCCATGTAGAAAAAAAGAAAATTGGTATGTAAACTGTTTGGGATAAGGAGACAAATATCGTGTAGAAATGAAGCTTTCTTTTCCGTTTTTAAACTTAGCACATATTTTGAATTTGAATATAAGAGTTCCACTTCCTCGACCGGGCAATTATATTTGCTACTTTTGATAAACAGTTTCAATAAAATAGGACCTAGTTTGGTTAGGTCAACCATTCAGACTAACCGATCCTATTCACAGATTGACCATTAAATGAACAAACTATTGTGAGGAATGTCACTTGTCGATGTACTAACACTGTTTTACTAACACTGTACATTTTTTCGTCACTGTCGATGTACATAGTAATGATCGGATTGCGTTAAGGCACTCAGATAAAAAACTTCGAAACAAAAAATTATACAATTCACTTGAATAAATTAAATCAAACAAATGCAGAGGCTTTATTCAAGTGAATCTACAATAAGAAGCATGTTTGGTAAGTAAACCATATTATTCGTGTAGACAGAGCGTCGCAGCGTAGAGGTGGAGGAGTCGTTTTATATATTAAATCCAACATCATTATTGATAACATAACGTAGTACTTTAATCCATGTGGAACTTGTGAACTCGTATTTGCAAGCATGTCAGTAACGCATAAGCAGTTCACTCTTGGTGTTCTATATAGAACTCATCAAGCTGACTGCATAGCTAAGGAGTTTTGTGAATTAGTTAGGAGTGCGTTCAGTTGTTCAAGTACATGCATTTTGGTTGGTGAATTCAACATTCCCAGTGTTGGTATTTGCGTAGATAATTCGTCTCGGCAATTCGGATGTGCCACCGATAGGAAGCTATGGGAATTTATGGATGGGGAACTTTTGCTTGGTCAGCATGTTGATTTTCATACAAGGTTATCTTCCTCATATTCTTCAGTTCTAGATCTTATCTTTTAAGATACAATTATAAGAGTTCAAATATAAGAGTTCCACTTCCTCGACCGGGCCGTCTTATTTGCTACTTTTGATCTATCGTTTCAATAGAATAGAACCATGGTATATCAACCATTTGTGCAAACTGATCCCATTCACAGATTGGCGATTAAATGAAAACAAACGATTGTAAAGAGTGTCATTTGTCAACGTATATAGAAATGCTCGAATTGCGTTAAGGCACTCAGGAAGCACACTTAGCCATTTACTGATTTTTTTCATTGAGATCGTTTAGACGCAGTGTTATGGTTTTCCAAAGTAAACTGTTTAGTCGCTCGAGTTGTCCGTTTCCACGCGGATTGTATGGTGTGGAATGAGTCATTGTTATTCCGTGCATTTGGAGAAAAACCTGAATGTCCCTTGATGTGAATGATGTGACATTGTCGGAATGCATTGATTCAGGTGATCAATTTTTCTTCGATTGAGGAAAAACGTTGAGAATTCATATCGAGTGATCGGGAGAATAAAGCGACGGGTTTTCCTTTCTGTGACAACCAAGCACCAATTGACTTATCACTGGCGTCCGTCTCTACTGTGATGGGAATCGAGAAATCGACAATTATGAGTATTAATTCATAGATTCGTTGCTTAAGTTGTTCAAAAGTCGATTTCGCTAACGGATTCAAAATAAAAATATTTAAGTAAACGAGCGGACGCACGAAATTCGAGAAATTTCGTATCCAACAACCGCGATAAGTGAAGAGACCGATAATTCGTTTTAATGCCGTAAAACAGATGGCTCCTCCAATCATTTAATTGATGATACTCGGCTTGGATCGGGAGTCATCCTTCCTTTTGACAATTCGTATCTGAGTATTCGGATGTACGGAGATGCGAACACGCATTTTTGTTTGTTTAGAAATAGGTTGTATTGTTTATCAGCAGCGAGAAATCGGTTGATATTGCGAGCATGGCGATCTGATATCTTCCACTAATCATCACATCGTCGAGATAAGCGTAAGTGTCAGGGAGCTGCTCGTTTTTGAAGCGATATCAGATATTACTCGCTGAAACACATTGGTAAGGTATAATGATATAAGCTTGCAGTGGTACAAACGGCCATTGGCTTCAAATGTTGTATAGTATCCTTTGTCGTATTGCAATCTGATGGTACGCAAATTTCAAGTCTAATGTACTATAAAGTTAGTATGGATTTAGCTTATCGATTAAGTCGTCGATTCTTGGAATTGGAAATATGTGTAACTGTGTGAATTTATTAATTGCTTGGGAGGAGTCCATGATCATCATCTTTTGTTGTTATGTCTTCTTATCTACAAACTAAGCTATCTAATTTACTTTCCCTACTACCCATAGCCCCCTTGTACCCACTCTTCTCTTTAAATACTTCCCTCCCAGAACTATTCCACCTTCTTCCCGTTTCGTCTGATGAAGTTTCTTCGGTTCTGCTGTCATTACCTAATAAAACCTCTCCTTCTGACCCAATTCCCACTCACTTGCTTAAAAATATCTGCTCCTCTATCTTACCCTTCCTAACCACATTGTTCAACTCGTCCATCCGTAGCCGTACATTTCCTTCCATCTGGAAATGCGCCACTGTTCGTCCTCTCATCAAAAAGCAATCTCTCGACTCTTCACTACCATCTTCGTACCGTCATATTTCACTTCTCCCAACTCTTTCTAAACTCCTTGAGCGTCTCGTTCTTAAGCAAGTTAATATATATATATATATATATATATATATATATATATATATATATATATATATATATATATATATATATATATATATATATATATATACTTATATATATATTAACTTGCTTTGTCCCCATTAGATTTATCGCCTCTCATGAATGTGGAGGGTTTTGGCAAGGTCTTACAGCATATAAGTGCCTAGCTGATTTGGGATCTGAAGTGTGCCAGATTGCTAGAGATGATATTATTACTCGCACTGGTGTGAATAAAAGTCATAGTATATTTTATTGTAATGTTCGGAGCTTGTTACAGAAAGTCGATGAGCTAAAGTTTAGGATCGAGTCTGTTAATCCCATTATAGTTGGTATTACAGAATCTTGGCTTAATTGTGATGTATCCGATGCTGAGGTATCCATCCCAGGCTATTCTTTGTTCCGTAGTGATCGGATAGGGGTAGGGGTGGTGGCGTAGCTCTCTTTATGAGAGACGAAGTTAAGGTGCGCGTTTTGAGTAAGTCGTCTATTGATAGAGTTGAGAGTTTGTGGTGTCAGGTGAAGTTTGATAACAGCTCACCCATCATACTGGGTCTTGTGTATCGTGCTCCTAAGGCAATATCTAAGAAACTCATTGAAGAGATAGAGTTGTATACGCGAGGAGATTGTGATACTGTGATAATTGGGGATCTGAATATGCCAGATGTTGAATGGACTTCGAATACGGTTCTTCCTACTTGTGATAGTGAATCTTGTGACCTTATGGAGTGTTTTGCTTAGTGTGGTCTTGCTCAGTTTGTTGATGTACATACTCGCTTTTCAAGTTGTAGTTCTTCCCTGCTTGATCTTTGCCTATCGACAAACAGTCAATTAATCAGTAGTATCCAATATGATTCTCCTGTTGGTTTGTCTGATCACTGTGTAGTTAAAGTTTTGCTTAATATACAAATGAGGGAGTTTCATCATGCTCGGTACAAACGTCAGATTAATGTTTTTCGGGCGAACTATGATGTTATTACATCAAAGCTGCATAGAGTAAGTTGGCCTGATCCGGCTGTTGTCGGAGTTGACGAGGCCTGGGATCATTTTCGCGTGACGCTTTATTCTCTAATGGTAAAATTCTCACCTTTGAAGTCTAAGACTAGTCGGAAAAGCGCTCGTTGGTTTGATACTGAGCTGGCTACTGCGATGAAGGCTCGTGACTTCAGTTTCAAATGCTTTAAGGGTGGGTTTTGTGAATATGGTGTTTATAAGCAGGCGAGAAATTTCTTCAATTCTTTAAAGCGACATAAGCGCTATTTATTTGAAAATGGTCTAGCTCATAGTTGTAGACATGATCCCAAAGCACTCTTTCTATATGTGAATAGTAGTAGGAACGCTAATAAAACAATTGGCCAATATTTTGATAGCGTTATTGAAGACGACCTTGCTGAGATGTTCTCAAGGCATTTTTACTTGTACAAAGAGACTACAAACGAGTATTCTGAACCTATCCAGAACAGTGAGACGATAAGAGGTGCTAGTGTTTCATATCCTAGTTTAGACATAGCTAATTTGATAACTCCTGAGAAAGTTTTAGCTGAACTGCATCGTCTTAAAGAGACAAACTCCAAAGGTGCTGATTTGTTACCTTCGATATATCTTCGTAGAATAGCAGACTCAATATATACACCACTTTGTAACATATTTCGACAATCTATTATTGATACGAATCTTCCAAAAGAGTGGAAACAATCGATCATTCACCCCATCTTCAAAAATGGTGATAGATCTTCAGTAGACAATTATAGACCAGTAAGTATTACTTGCTTATGTTGTAGAATGTTAGAGCGAATTATACATGGTTATATGGTCAAGTTTTATAGTGAGAATAATGTAATAGCTTCTGAGCAACATGGTTTCCGTAAGGGTTATTCGACAGTTACTAATCTACTCGCTGCCCATCTTGATTGGTCAGCTAATAAAGCCGTATCAATTGCTACTGACATCATATTCTTCAATTTTTCTAAGGCATTTGACAGAGTAGACCATAGATTCCTCCTAAATAAACTAGAGAAAAGTGGTATTCAATTTTTGCTTGTTAGATGGATTGAATCGTGTTTAAGCAATCGTAGTTATTGTGTGCATGCAGATATATTTTACATTTCTTAGCGGCCATGCAATATAGGGGTGCCTCAAGGTTTAGTATTGGGTCCATTGTTATTTAGTGTCTACATCAATGATCTCCCGGAATTTATTGATTCTCGGATGCTTTTATATGTAGACGATTTGAAAATCTGGAGGGCAATTCGTTCATCCAGTGATATAGTTATACTGCAACGGGATATCGATTAAGTCGAAAAGTGGGCTCTGCTCAATTGGTTGATTGTCAATATATCAAAATGCAAACATTTACGTGTTTGTGGCGGAAATGCTCAATCTTCAGCTAATTATAGCTTTCAAATCAGTGATATAGAACGAGTGAACAAATATAAGGACTTGGGAGTGTGGATAAACAATGACTTGAGTACCGTCACACATACTGAACATGCTTGTTCAAATGCGTTGGGGATAATCGGTCAACTTCGACGCACTTTCATTGCGCTCAATCAATTTGCCCTACGTCCGCTAATCTTTGCTCATGTGTTGAGCCGTCTTCTATATGCTGCGCCGTGTGTGTATCCCCAAAATTCAAAAGAACATATTAGTTCAGAGAGGGTACTTCATAGAGCTACCAAGCTAGCACCGCAACTGAAATTTTTGTCGTACCCTGATCGATTAAAAGCACTTAGACTTGAGACTGTCACGTGGACCCGCCGGTACATCGATATGAGTATGGTCTGGCAAATTCTGAATGATTTGGATCATCCACTTCGAGATTGTCTTCATTTGCGATCATCCAATATCCTCCGAGGCCATGGTTTAACCCTGCGACGTGAAAGGATAAGAAAATCACGAGCTGTCCAATTTGATCGGCGAGTTGTATCTCTGTGGAATAGGCTTGGAGAGTCAACAGTGTGCAGTAGCAATATCAACGAATTCAAAAAGAAATTACGGATGGAGGATGCCATGGGGAAAGCTGCTTTTCCGTATTTGTGATACTTTTATTATATTTTCTTTTTTTCTGCAGTGAACCAGCCAATTAAGCCAGGCTTTTATGTGCTGTTGAAACATTAATAATAATATAT